>JAHPZR010051406.1:0-27500 GCA_019787425.1 Platygyra sinensis | reverse complement strand
TTTTTGTTCAGGTTCTAATTTCACAGCTGCTCAAGTTGTGTGCATAACTGCAATGATCAATTAAAGGGGTGTGTGGAAAAAGCCTTACGTGACATCTGATCAGCTTGTTATACTTGCTTTTAGCACAAAGAGAGAATTTGAATGACATCAAGAGCCACTTAATAGGCTTTTATTTCCATGCACTCACATGGGCGTAGCCAGGATTTTTCAAAGGGGGGGTCACACTGACTCATTCAGAGGGTACTCATCAGATTGTCACCTGAATATTGTAGGTTGTTTGCTTACAAAAAGGCTTACAAAGGAGGGGTCACAGGCACCCCAGGACCCCCCCCCCCCCTGGCTACGCCCTTGACTCATATTATTATGTCTCGAAACTTCCAGTAATTAGCTTCGCTTTTTAATCTGTACATTTGATAGATATTAATTTTAATAATGCAACCTATCTAAAAGAATGCATTGAATGATAGACTACTCAATGCATGATCTCAAATGGACTTGAAACCTTAAAATATTTAGATACGATTTAAAAAGTAAATTGGAGAGACTTTCTTGACTTACATTCAAACAGGCTTGTTAGTGAACTCTTCCATAAAATCATCAAAGATCACATGTGCATCTTGCATGTCATTTCTCTCTCCTTTTCGTTCCGCAACAAAGCCGCTCAATTTGTATTTAGATTCTATAGATTCTATAAGAGAAATGTAAAAAAAAGTGCTACAAAATCTGCTTGTACCCCGTGAGGAGAGAAAACTTAGTTATTTAGTGATGGCGACCTGGAAATTCCTTTTGGGAATGTGAAATTTGCTGTAATTGGGGATTCTTCGACTCCTTGCAAGGGTAAAAGATTACAGTGAGGACCACTTATGACCTCATAAAAGAAGTCTTTCCTACAGAGGAGCTGTATTGCATAATAGTCTACCCTTAAAGTGCCCCTGTGACAAAAAATAAATTATTTTTTTTTCTTTGGATTTCAAAACTATGTTAACTAAACACTAAGTGACCCAAGTTTTAATCCTTGATTTTAAAAAGGCACCTGTTTATTTTAACTGGAACTTTCCTATTTACTGATCCGCCATTACTAAATTTAAGTTCTTGAGAGAGCTGGATCGAGGAGAAAATGACGTCAAAGGCTCACTAGTTTAAGAATGCAATGCGTGTGTACGCTGCAGAATTAATATGCAGCGCGGGAGTTTTGGGCTTTCACACTTTTAAACTCGCACTTTGCATACATAATAAGCTGCGTTCACACGCTGAAATTTTAAGCTGGTGAGCCTTTGACGTCACTTTTCCCGGATCCAACCCTCTGAGGTCAAATCGGTCAGGTTTGGACGTGAATAATGGCGGATCGTGGAATCCAAAACTTACACTCAAAGTAAACAGCCTTTGGATAAAAATGAAAGGTCAGAATTTTGCCAGTCAAGTGTTAAGCAGACACACTTTCAGAATCTCAAGAAAAAAGGAAGTGATTTTTTTGATCACAGGGGCACTTTAAAAATTCAACAGTCGTGCTCTCTTAATGAATTTTAAAAATCTAAGTTGAAAAATTATGATTTTGATAATAGTTGTAAGTAAGTTTTATTTTGCTTCTATACACAGCTTCCTTGTAAAGCAGGTTTTTTATCATTTCTTACAATGTAGTACAGAGTAGCTATATTAGTAATGTATTAGTAGGTAGTTAGATTAATTTCAATATTGTTACAGCGCTGATTATATTACCGTGAACACTTAAAATATGTCTGGAATGTTTATTGTGTTGTAACCAATCACATGTGAGATCTTCACACCACAGAAACCACAAGGCAACGAATGGTTTCCTAACAGCCACGGAAAACTGTGTTTAAATAAAGATTTTACCTTACCTTTCTGCTGGGTTGGGGAAGGGGGGGGGGGGAGGGGTTGGAAAAGGTTTTTGCCTTTTTAGATTTTTGTGAAACTATTTTGTTGTGAATCATGCTTACGATGTCTGCTATATAAAAGGCGACTACTAGGACGAAAAATAACATTTTTTAACTCTCTGGGTCTCCCAATTGTACCACATCTACACCTCTCCGTCACCCAACAAATACCCAAATCTCTCCCCCGGCCAGTTGCCTCCCCGACTGGGTGTTTCAGGGCCTATCTAATCGATATTTTTGATACTCGATTGAAATCAATTGTAATCGATACTAATTAATCGATTAATATCGGAAATCAATAGAAATCGATCACTCGCGTCTTTGTGACTATCGATTTTGATTGATTTCTCTAATTAGCTATTGATTTTATTGATTTGTTCGACAAATATCGAAAAGTAAATTGGATGAAGACAAGCACTCCGTACTGCGTACATGTAAGCCACAATGCGTGCCTCCCCATAAGTGCTCGAAAATTACCCTTCTAAATTCTTGGAGAACGGATGACAGTTTGCCAGCTTTTACACTTGTGACTCCGGATAGTTACTGCGATTCTGACAATTCTAGAGTACAAGGGCGCGTAAAAGTTTTCCTTTGATTTGTTTGTTAGTTATCGTTATTCAATAATCGTAAGTACAGCAAAGATCGAGTACACAGTACACAGCACCATAGGACTGCTGGGCTGAAATCTGCTGAAATATGATCCTGGTGAAAAAAAAAACAAGTTAAGTCGCTACCACCGGAGAAAGTAACATCATCTTTATCAACAAAGCGGATTCGAAGGTAAGCTTCAAATGAAGGTAAGTGCTATGGTTATGATAAGATCAGATCGCGTGTTTGATTTTCGATTTCCACTGATGTGACGAAAAAACTGTGATTATCGATTTCAATCGATTAAATTGTCTAATCAATCGACAAATATCGAGTATTATCGATTAATCGATTACATTTTCGATGATCGATTTCGATCGATTAGATAGGCCCTGGTGTTTGAAGATTTACGACTCACTCGTACATAATTTTTAGCTCAATAAATTTGGTGCGTAGCGTTCACATTATAAAGTCTGTAATTCATCAATAAATTCCTAAAATAAGAAGCATAATCTCCTCACCGGTAAGGATCCTTTTTGCTGGTAATTCATTATCATCTTGATCTGCTGTTTCAAGTTTTCGTTTGTTTTCTCCATTGTTTTCTGAGTTTGGAAGGTCATCGTACAGGTTTCCCAAGAGGTTATCTCCGCTTGCTGAAAGAAAATAACATAAACCAAAATGCTGTAATTCAGCTAACAAAAGAAAAGTAAAGGATCAAGGCTTTTAGTTGTATTACAAGGTGGGGGAAGATCGCCAAATAAATCGTCCATTTTGAATCGCTGTGAAGGCGCACGAAGTTGGTCAGATCAGCAGTTATATCTTCGGCAAAGGATGCTTCATAACTTTGCGCCTGAATTTGCCCCTCAAACATCAAAAGGGCGGAAAAGCGGTAGCCTGCGTCGCAGACAGACAAAACCGCCAGTATGACTATACCGGGGATTTCGTGACACGTCCGGCTGCAACGCAGGCTAAAAAGCGGCGATGTGACTGGAATAAGGGGCCGACCATTTAACTCTTGAGGGGTGGGGTGGGAGATTTCAGGTCAGCAAGAATTTTTTGATATTTTTCCTCGGTTTTTTCCTATAAGCTTTCTATTACATCCGGCTGCACGCAATTTTTTTTCCGACAAGAGCTTGCAGGAATTTTTTTTTCAAAATCACCCACGCCCCCCCTCAAGAGTTAAATGGTCGGCCCCTAATGAATACAAATTTGAAGACAACAATGTACATGATCTATATGCCAACGCTCCACTAACCTCCCACGCAGACGTTCTTAGGCTTGTCACGCGTTCCTGCCCACGGTCCGGTTCGTGAGGAGGAACGCGTGACAAGTCTAAGAACGTCTGCATAGGAGGCTAACGCTCCCGAAACTTTTCGGGCCTGCAAAGCCAGTTTTAGCTATCTATATTCAAAAACGGAGAGGTGTACGAAAACTTTATCCCAGATACGGATACGAGAATAAGGTGTAAGACTTCCGAGTACTAGTGCGAAAACTTTTCGGAACCTCCGGGTCCCAGGATGAGGCCCCAGGGACGGCAGGGACGAGGCCTCACAACCAACAACCCGGAAAAAGTCGAAAGAAATTACACGGGCGCTGATTGGTTAAAAATTGAAACCATATTGGGCGTAAACAAAATGGCGGAGGCCATGTTTCAACTTGCCCCTTTAGTTTTCCTTTAGTTTTTGCTTGGACTGCGAAAATTTCACACGAATAATTAATCATAATGCCTTTAAAAGGTTTTGCGAATGTTTGCGATTTTAAGACGTAGCGTTCAGCTTTCCGAGGCCAGTTCAACTTGGTATCTTTATCGACGACTGTCACTGGTTTGGAGTTTGAACATCATGGCGGACACAGGCGGAGAGAAGCCATTTTTGGTGGAGTATGCTCCGCAGGGAAGGGCCAAATGCAAGACTTGCAAGCAACAGATTGAGAAGAGTTCGACTCGAATTGGAAAGCTGGTCTCAAATCCGTTCAGCGAAGACGGCGGGATAATGAAACAATGGTACCATGTTCCCTGCATTTTTGATGCATTGTCCCGGGCTCGAGCTACAACGAAGAAAATCGACAGCACTGATGATTTGGATGGATTTGGCAACCTCAAGGATGACGATCAAGCGAAAATCGTAAGCCTCATTAAAGGTTAGTGAGTTAACATGTCTGGAGTGGGGAAGTTGCACTGAAGCATAAATCATCCTCAGTGGAAAAAAGAGAGGGGGACAGGGAACGTTGGTTATTTTAACCAAAAATACCATACATATAATCAGATATAATCGAGTGACTACTCACTCGGTAAAATCGAAAATCGATAATGTTCGATAAAAAAAGCTAAAACTTAGTTGATGTTATCTAAATTCGATAAAAATAGAAATAAAAAAAATTAATAAGTAAAAAGTCACAATCAAACAAAGTCGATAGGTAATTTTACGATAACTGCAGAAATTCACGCACGCTCATTGGCTAATTTTTATTGTCCATATGCGGACGTACACATGAATTTAAAATTCATGCGACACGTCAGCGAGCGAGAGCCGGCAATTCGACAATTTGTTATCGTAAAAAACAAATTGATGTCAGTTTTTAATGCGTCTGTCCTGTTATTGATAATGAATTTCGTCATAACATTGTCAAAGTAGTCTGCGGATCCACTCGGCTATCGCCTCGTGGATCCACACAAAACCCGAGGAGGCATCATTGTGGTCCGTGCGTAAATAGAAGAAGTACTTACAGTATGGATATACAGTCAATATTACCAGACGAAATCTCGAGTTGGCTAAAATGCGACCGCTAACAGTCTTGGGAGGTGTGACATTTTCGCCCGCTAAAGGTGTCGGGAGTTGATGACGAGTTTATATCTGCGTGTAATTTGCAGAGTTTGACAGCTCTGTTTTTTGCCAGTTTTTTTTCGCTGGTTAGCTCTGGAGGGATAAAGTTTGAAAATACTCCTTTGGCATCTCGTTTATTTGGATGGCTTATTTTTACTGAATAATCGTACGTAGCGTAGAGCCCATGTGACGACTGGGTGACTGGCAGGAATCCAAATGTTGCGGCGTTTTTGTTGAGGACAAAAAGCTTGACTCTAATTTGCATATAATGGCGACTGTAACGCAATACTTCTGTTTACATCTCACTTCTGTCACTTCTGTTCTGCTTTCGAGATGCGTTTGCTCGTACACTCTTTTCTTTCATAAGAATGTCGTTTTTGCGGCCCAGGCTGAATATTCTTATTTTTCTGCCGATTTTTGGCTGAAAATATTCTTATATTATTCCTACATTATAGCTTGTGACATTTCCGTTTTAGAATTTTTTGGGGTATCAATTACCAGTGTTTGGTATCTGGATCTGTATCGCGTTAATTGTGCATGTGCTCCACTGCTTTTCGTTGCAGTCAGCTAGGCCAAAATGTCACGCCAAACAACACTGGGCCGTTTTGGCTTTGAAAAAAGCATTTCGCACAGAAATAATTATAGCGTGATGGAAACGAAAGTACCCGATTTTGTTTCAACTATGTCAAGGAAAATTGACTGTCATCACTTAAAACTGTAATCATAAAACTGTATTGTATTTATTCTTAAAATACGCTTAAAATTTTGCAAATTTCACTCTAAATATTGTTATAAAGTACAGTTATATTCTTATATAAAAAAGAGTTTACATCAAGACAATTGGTTTGTTTCAGTATCAGACTAGAACAACAGAGTGGTTGGATATTTTTTTCCAGAATGCACTTCGCGAGAGTATTATGTAAAGAATTCACTGTATATCATGTGATAGAATGAGTTAAACAGAATGTGTTGGTTTGGTTAACTTACTTGATTCTTTGGATCATATTTATGATAATATGCTGTAAGTTTCTTGAACAGTATGAGGGACAAAGTTTACAAAAAAGTATAAAATTTTAGTTCATACAATAACGTTCAATTTTATTGTTTCCAATCAGTAGAAATAAAAGAAAGCGGGGGCAGCTTTAGTGATAACTATTACTAGTTAATTTGTGCTTGGACGCCTAATGGACCATTTGAACGAGCAGTGTGAAAATGTTTGAGGGGTTAATTAGGCCTGATTTCAGCTACAATCTGTTGCACCGGTGTATCTGGAATGATAAAAATGGTTAAAGAGATACTCATAAATTTTTGTTTAGAGATACATGTATTCTTACAAAAAGAAGTGTTACCAATATGTAATCTTAAAAAAATTCCCAAGTGATTGACGATTTATACTCCCCCATCACTTTTCACACTCACATACATGTAGGTGAGAGCTAAGTTCCAACACCGTTTTTTGGAATCACACGTTCCCTAAGGAAACAATGAAAACAAAACAAAGGAAAATTGTGAATTACCCCATTCTACATTTTAAAAGCCAGTGATCTTTTTTATTTGAAAGAAACATAAATTATGTGTCATTCATTTTCTGTTTAGATCTAGCTACCAAAAGTTCTCCATCACCTAGAAAGAAAGCTGTCCAAGCTACCCTTCCCTTTGGTAAACCGAAAACCTCTGCTACATCAAAGTCAACTTCTGCGGACGTTAAAAAAGCGGCAGGTTCGAGTGATGGTGGCCATAGTTCTTCTCCAGTCAAGGGTGGTAGTGACCAGGATAGCAAGGACAATTCTTTTAGAGAGTTCCGAAGGATCTGTGTTAAACTTGCTGAGGAACCAAGTTATAATGCTAAGAGCAAGATTTTGTCTGATTTCTTTAAAAAGGGCAGTTCTGG
Source organism: Platygyra sinensis (assembly GCA_019787425.1). Taxonomy (NCBI): domain Eukaryota; kingdom Metazoa; phylum Cnidaria; class Anthozoa; order Scleractinia; family Merulinidae; genus Platygyra; species Platygyra sinensis. The sequence continues at coordinate 20,304 of JAHPZR010051406.1, read as the reverse complement.
AGGTATGTGCAATTTGCTGTACAGTACAAGTACATGTAGCTGTAGGTTGAAGTCCAGTGTGCTCTCGATTTTTGTCTTCATTCTTCCCCAAGAAGACTTATGACTAGACAAGTGAAGGGATGCATGTTTAATAAACAAAAAAAAATTCAGTTTTCTCTCTGAGTGACCTTGAGTGAATCTTAACTTCCAAAATAATGTAAATAAATGTGTTTTACTTGACATGTATCCTGGTATAAACGCAGTGGTCTTTTTTCCCAGATACATTCACCGGTGACATTACATTATGGGTGAAGATGTTACTGCCAGGGGTAAACAAGAGGGTATACAACTTGCAGAACAAACAACTCATTAAACTCTTCAGCCAGGTAAACAGTAGTACCACTGTACATGTGCAACTGTACATATTCTGACACAAATTTACAGTGCAGCATACAGTGTATCTTACCATTGCCACTTAGGAAAGTTATTATAATTTGTATTATTGTAGCTTTTGGTAGCCTTTTGACATCTTTTTGACAACGTTTTTTGGTTTCCATTTGGAACTGCTAATCAAACTGCGACAACTTTCTGTCAGTTTTAATCGTGTGCTGAGACTTTTTGACATACCTATCCTGTAAATACTATGGTATAGATCTGTCAAACGCCAAGCAAATATTTAAACAGGTTGTCCCTAATAGTGACATTAATGTTATAAAATATGCATTTACTATGTCTAGATATTTGGCTGTAGTCAAGATGACATGATGTCAGACTTAGAACAGGTAACTTAACATGTACATGTAGTCAATGACAAAAAATTATTGTGTAACATTTAATAAACAACACATAATTATTATGTCCAGTACTACATAACTGTAACTACATGTAGATTTGTTTTTTTATTATTATTTCAGTTTGAAACTGCTTATTTTCGTAAGATGCAATCTTTGTTTCAAATGGGTCTGTGTACATGTAGTGGTTAATACTGTTGTTGGATAGTTATAAATTTAATGCAACTTTTGTCTAGTTACATGTATGTACATGTAGTTGAGCCTTGTTTCTTGGTTTGTGTTTCAAGATACTGTAATACAGGTGTACTTTCTCTTTGTTCACTGCAGGGTGATGTGTCAGCAACTGTGAGCACATTTCATGAGAGCAGTTCTTTGATAAAACCTCTCAAGAAAAGTTTACTTTCTTTACAAGACGTAAGTGATATTTTCTTTGGTCAGCTACCATGGAGATTTCTCTGTTAAAAGGAACCACTTACATGTACATGTACTTATTGTAAAGCCTTCTAGCCTAGAGAGAGGGTAATCATATACATTTAACTGTTAAAACCTTCCCTATCAATCTCGATCCCAGAGCCCCCGTGCCTTTTGGTCAGCAGCAAGACACAGAGCTCTAGAATAATCAATTTCCAGAGACTAAGATTTTAGGACTTCCGGTTTCACGGCGCATGCGTGCCTTGGTTTACATATTGTCCAGAGATAAAGTTGATGTGGATGCGTTCCACAAAGACATTCAGTATGTAGGGGCCAATTTCCAATTCCCTCGGCTTCAATAGGCAAGATTCACTCTAGTTCATTGACTTTAATTCCAATAACACTCCAATGAGACGCTCCTGTTTGTTTGCACACAATTCCATTAATCGTCCGCGTCCTTATCTGTCTTATCATTCGCGTAATTCGTCCAACTCGTCTAGTCTTATCTTGTCGTTACTTCGAGTGAATCGCATACACAACCTTTGGCGACGCTCGCCACTACATGCCCACTCGACAGGTCACGTGACTAAAATGCAGGAACTAAATGGCGGGAAAAATAAACAATACAGGGAACCCAGCAACACAGTAGGCACTGGAAAAGCTAGGAAAGTTGAAACAGTAGTATCAAAATTTAAAAGCAAAAGACACGTGGGTTCTGGGAAGGATCTTGTTGATTATTTCAAAGCTCCGTGTCTTGGTGCTGACCAAAAGGCATGTGGGCTCTGGGAGCGAGATTGCTTCCCTGTAGTCAAAAACAAAATATTAAAATTATAGCTACTAATTAATTACTTATCACTTACCTTCCATAAAAGGTTGATGCTTTCCTTGATAAACTCAAGACAGTGACAAAAGAAGACGACCAGCAAAGGGAACTTGCGAAAATCACAAGGAGGTACTTCAAATTGTAAAGTTATTATTTGAAATAATTTTTTTTTTTTACATAACAGTGTAAATGCAGACATTTTTCATTTTATGTGCTTGATTTTTTTTCTATGTGGATCAGTACAAATGTAGTTATAACAGGCCATCTGATAGGGTGCAGAAAAAAACTGAAAATTATGCGGAAATTTTCGGCAATATTATGCCGAAGAAAGTGACGATTATGCGGAAAAGACACCAGATTATGTGGAAATTTCTACAATTTAATAAAGTTGCTCCCATGGCTTTTTCCAATGTACAAAACACATGTTAACGTCTTACCGTTAATTTTAGTCCTTTACGACACGTTTGACCTTTTGCTGCCATTCATGGACACGTATTTCTTTGTTTAGCGCAATTTTTCCATGGTTTTCGTTGTTGTGTTTGTCCGAAGCTTAGTAACCAGGCATTATACCGGACGAGAAAAACTGGACACCACTGGAACTAGAACCCAGGCCATCACCAGAAGACGCACGGAACGCCTGGAGGCTTAAAATTGTTTACGAACGAAAAGACATGTTTTCGTCGCTGTTTTGGGTGAATAACTTCTTCAAAATGATCAATCTCTTCGATATTTTTGCTTCTGATGATGGTAATCAGTTGCTTTCTCGCTTATATGTAGCAATTTTCTAGTTTTATGTGGAAAAATGCCCCAAGGATGCGGAGGATGCGGAAGTAGGCGAATTATGCGGATCCGCACCACCGCATCCTGTCAGATGCCCTGTTATAAGTGTAAGCAGGGCCATAGCTGGAAAATGATTGAATTGTCTCACTAGCTAGGTACAGTACAGTACATGTATTTAGCAGTGTTTCACTTTCCTCCTTCAAAAAGAAAAAACAAACAGAAAAACAACAAAATATGACTGTGCCAAGTGCTTCAGTTTGCCTCATGTTGCACTATAGCCCTATTATTATAATTGTATTTCATTGTACATCATGTACATGTATGTTAGTCTTAAAATAAAAGTGACATTGGATTTTTGTTTTTGTTTTTTTTCAGGTGCACTGCCAATGACCTGAAATTTGTCATTCGTCTAATCAAACATGATCTTCGAATGAACACTGGAGCGAAGCATGTGTAAGATTTGCAGTTCAAGCTCACATCATTGACATAATAATTAATCAGTGTTTCAAGCAAAAAGTAATATAATCTGTTGTAGGCAGATTGGAGACTTCAATCATTGTGATAATCCTAGTGATCAGTGTACGACATGATAGTCGTGAACAAAATGTATTTGCGTCTGGACTCATTAGTTTTATGTTGATTGTAATGTGTGTTTATGGAATGTACATTGTCTGAATTGTAAATATTTTTATATGTAGTTTTTTGTTAATTTTTAAATCAATCACATTCATTGGTCAGAGAGAAACATAGTAATAGACTTGAGGTAATAGGTCAAATATTAGAAATGGAGTATAATCCTCATCATTTACTTGTTTTGCTATGGACAATACACATTGTATCCTTTTGTCTATTTGATATTCACTTACAGATACCTCAGCTAGTATTTAATTCAGTCATCAGTAGGTGAATCTCGCTGATTATAATAATATTAAATGATTATGTTATCATAATATTAGTAATAATTTGGAAAATAGATTCTTTTGGCAAGAGTGCCTTCATACAGTACATTAAGTACTCTTGCTAAGCCAGCTTTCTGACTTCTTACCGTACCAGTCATTACAGGATGATACAATAGATATTTAAATTGTTGATCCAAATACCATTTTTTTAGTTCTATTTTGTTATCAAATAATTACTTGAATGTATACTAAATCCTGATGTTAGCAACATCCTGATGACACTCACTTACTGATATTTGTTATATTTAATATACAAATGTCAGTGGTGTGTTTTATCGGAGATATATACCAGGGAATAGCTGCAAAGTAATATCAATTGTCATTGATAATTTTGTGTACCAGTAGCTCACATAAATATTGATTCATGAGCAATATCATATCAATTTTTTAATAATAAATATTACTGTATATAAAGACCTAAGAGTGATTTTGATTTGTTTTAACATTAGCCCTATTTACATTTTGATACATGGCCCAAATTACATTAATTTACCAGATCAAAGAAAGATCATAAGTAAGAATACATGTAGTTGTTCTTATAATAGTTATTGTTCTTTTTTTATTGGCCTGTGTAACAATAGCTTGATGATAGCTACATGTACTCATTAATGGCCACCATATTTAACATGCGAACATTAATAAAGAAACATGTCTTATTGGATATAATTTATGTAACAACTACCTGTAATGATTTAGTTGGTGGACAAGTTGCCTGATCTTTTGGCCTTTGGGCAAGTGAAAATGAAAAGTTGCTGGCCTGAAAGGAAACTCTACCTGTCCAGACAACGAGACAGTACTCTCCCCACCCCCTTGTGTAATTACATGTAATATTGGTACTTTTTTGTCTAGTTAAAATTTTTAACTATTTATAAATTTTATTTATTGAATAATTTTTAGGCAAATGACACAGAACTTTTATTTCATTTCTCCTGTGAAGACGACAAAAATTCTGATGACACACACTCATTAATGATCACATATTTGATATCGCAATCATTAATGGTGTGTTTCATTGGATGTACATTGCACAGTATAATACTACAGGAGTTCTGACAGGCTGTGGGAAAAATCAAATTGCACATAAATCAAAGCTGACTAATATTTGATACCATTAATAACAATATCTCTGTTAAAAACCATTATCAAAAATATATAATATTAATTTTTTTGACATATAGTAACGTGGTGTAACCAAATCTCTGGATATTGCCCATGTAATATTGTCCTGTCTTTGTTTTTGTATATTTTATTGATGTTGAATCATCCGCATATATCTACTTTTTACTTTGTGCATTTAACTTTAGTCTTCCACAGTGGCCAATATTAAAACAGTGCATGTACATGTGAATATTTGATATGTGTTTTTAATGTATTTATCTGACTTGTTCATTGTTCAGTTTAGATGCACTTGATCCAAATGCCTATGAGGCATTTCAAGCATCTAATAACCTCAGCGATGTTGTACAACGTTGCATGCAAAAGAAAGAAGCCAAAGCAAGTGTTTTACCAGGAATGAGCAAAAAACTGAGCATCAGAGCTTCCTTGATGACTCCTGTTAAACCAATGTTGGTATGTTTCTTTGTCACCAAATGATTAGAACCAGCTACATGTAGTTGTACAAAATCTTGCAGTGGAACTACATGTACTATTTTCACAATATCACTGGATTGATTTTGGACATTTTCCCAGGCAGAAGCTTGTAAGAGTTTTTCGCAAGCATTGAAGAAATGTCCAAGTGGAATGTATGCAGAGATCAAATACGATGGAGAGAGGGTCCAGGTACTTTGTTAAAACATAATTCAGATCAATGTTCAAATAACGCTGTGGTAACAATCAGTTGTAAAAAAGATTTAAATCTTTGAGGATAGGTATCTTAAAGGTAGCAGAAGAGGAGAGCAGAAATCTTTTCTGCTGCAATGGGGTCGTCATGGCAACTTAGACACTGTCCATGTCCATGCACCCAGTACACAGCACTGTGGAGAAACAGTGTGAGAGAGTGAGGGGAGTTCAAACAAGCAAGCAAAGCATGGCATCACCCCTGGGATTCCTCTTAGCACCCCTACATGGCAGATAGACTGCTGGGTTGATTTCAGTTTTACCTATAGTCAACTCGGCTGCGCCTCGTTGACTATCTGCTCGTAGAAATTTCATTTAGCCCCATTTAATTAAAGGCCTTGACCAGAGGCTGGCTTCCACCGCAAAGTCCATTTTTGTCATTGACTTTTTTCATAATTCCTATCCTCTTAAATTCCACTTGACTTTCAAGGTTCACAAGAGTGGCAGTGAGTTCCAGTTTTTTAGCCGCAGCCTCAAACCTGTTCTTTCACATAAGGTGAGCAGAATAAACTTTGTGTTTGTTGTTTTTTTTCCTTTTTGTGCCACAAGAATAGATGCAGGGAAAACATATAGCAAAAATTAATGCACTTTATTGTTAGTGGTTACATTATTATTTTTTCAGGTTGCCCCTATTAAGGATTACCTCCCAAAAGCCTGTCCCCATGGAAACAACCTAATTCTAGACTGTGAGGTAATTTTGTTTTGTTTTCTATTTTCTGTCTGCTCCTCAGTTGTCATGTAATTTTGAAAGTTGAGTTTTATCCTTAAACTCCCAAACAGTAAAATTGTCCTTTTGGCCAGCTGAGATTTCATCACATTTATTTTTCTTTTGAAAGTGCTTGGGCTGTATTTATAGTCTATTAGATAACAAAAACTTCTAATGGAAACCAAAAGTTAGTGGCCTGCAGAGTGTTTAGATTAAAATCTTCCTTTTAATTCTATTACAGTGTCATTACTTGATAGGTTTAAATTTCAAAAGTGATTTTCCAATTTTAGTGCCATTTTTTTGTTAGTACACTGTACTTGGATTTGATTCTAGTTACAGTGTAGCTTTAATTTTTTTACTATTTTGCCTTAAGTTAGTTACTGAGGACCCCCATGTAAACCACGCAATGTGACAGGAGCTTCCTCCATAGAGATTATGTATTATTATAATCTAGATTAATGTGAGTTTGATATTATTATGGTTAGGTGTTATTGGTGGATAACAAGACTAGCAAACCTCTTCCATTTGGAACTCTGGGCATCCATAAGGTATTTTTATCAATTGAAAATGTTTTACATTAATTTTTATTCTTTAACTCCTTAACAGAAAGTTTACGTTGTTTCATGTGCATAATCACTACAAGTATAATAAAGTTGTTTTGTTTTTGTGATCAAAATTATGCATTGTATGCTTTCCTTTAATTTTCTATTTTTATTTTCAGAAATCAGCATTTAAAGATGCCAGTGTGTGTTTGTTCATCTTTGATTGTCTCCAGTTTAATGATGAAAATCTTATGAAAAAGTAAGTTGTGTCAGTCAGGTACAGTGTATGCTTGTCAGGTCATGCACATGTACATTTGCTACAAAACATCCATTCGCAAGTTACTTAATTTATAAATTATGTCTAGGTGGACAAAGGCATCCCAGAAAGATTACTCAATGATGCGTGCCTAATCTGAGTTCCACAGCAGTGACAGTCTTCGAAGTACATATTAAAAAGGTCTATGCTTGTCAGAGAGTTAACAGTGATGATTTGTTTTAGGAGTATGAAGGAGAGACGACAAATTTTGGAGAAAAATGTCACTGTCATCCCAAATAAAATCATGTTGTCAGAAACAAATTTCTTGAAGGTACTCCATGTAAATTGACATAATACATGTATGAGCGCTGATTAGAATTAATACACATGTATACATTGTATATAAACTATGCTTGTGTGCATTTTAGTTTGAATGTTTAGTAGAACTTTGAGAAGATTTCCAGAATAATGCTTGGGAATTTTACTTACTGAATGGTTGTTTGGTTTCATTCTTTGCAGACAGAAAAAGAACTGTCAAAGTTAATGTCAAGAGCAATGAAAGAGGGCCTTGAAGGACTCGTACTCAAGGATGTGAATGTAATCTACTATCCTGATTTGTAACAAAGTCATAATTTACTTTATGGTTACATGAATGTGAAAATCAATCAGAAAACTGATGTGACATAATTTAACATCAGTTTAAAATCTGTAAATCTTTAAAAGTTGAGAACATTTTTTGTAAATCAGATAATTAAGTGCGACATTCGTGTTTGCTACAACCACCACATCTTTCATTTTACACTATTGCAGAATTTTTACAAACCATTGACTGTGTAAACTGTTTCAAGATTGTCAACATCATACATGCAATGTATGACTGGTCTACAGGTGCCGGATGCAAATTTACTAAACCTGTGTTAAACTTCAATGTTTGTTTTCAGGGTATCTATGAACCAGGAAAGCGCCACTGGCTCAAGGTATTACCATGAGTGTAAATACATGTATAATGATTCCAAATAGGCAAGGTACATGCTTTGATCGCTATTGGTTGTTCACGTACATGTAGTTAATGGTTATAAAGCCCGACAAAAATCAAAGGAGCAAACAAAGATCCCAGAATTTATGTTGAAAGGTCCACGACAGTGGTGAATCTTTTGTTTTGCATTCATACACATTTCTATTGGCTAGTTCCTCAGTTAGTAGTAAACAACTATTGTGTTTTGTGCACGGTCAAGGCCAAAAAGCGAACAATAACTTACAACAAAGAACTTTGTCAAGCTTCATAACCATTCTCCTAGCAAGGGATATTAACTATGGTGTTCACAAATGGGTATGAACTGTCACTGACAATGTCTCCCTTCATCCATTTAACTTCTAGAATAGAAACTACATGTAGTTTTCAAAATAGTACAGTTGTTAATACCTTACAGTATGTGCCAAAGCAGAGTTATATGTAAAAACTGGGTCACTTGGATTGTAAACAAAACTATCAATAACAGATAAATATTGTTTTTATTTACACATTCTTACCCATCATGATCAGGAAATCTCTACTGAATATAAAAATTGGATTTTTGCAGATGAAAAAAGATTATCTTGAAGAGGGTGCCATGGCAGATACTGCTGACCTTGTGGTACTGGGGGCTTATTACGGCACAGGGAACAAAGGTAATTAAAAGTGATATCAGGTCACAATGGCATGACTTGTCAACTTTTTCTGATATTTTAATCCAGATGTTTTTCATAGGTGCTGTAAATTATGCAGTTAGAACTTACAGAATGCATTACCTGGTGCTGCAAAAATTGTATGTCCACTCTCAGTGACATTCTAATTTTAAATTGTGCTTAATATTCAGCCAATTCAGCCAGAGGTGGGATTACAGGTCAATTGACTCTTTATTCATACCCAAGCCTGTTTTATTTACATCTGTTGGTCTGATAAATTGTGCTTACTAGACAAATCTGAAAAGAATCTTTGTCATATTGAACCAATGATGTCAGAAGTGCAGCCTGTTGCAGCTTATTGAACCAATGACGTCAAAATAACGTCAAAAGTGCAGTCCGCTGCAATTTTTTTAACCTTTGACGAAGAAAACCTGGGAACGAGATTGTGTATATATATTATTGTGGGATGCTTGAAACTGCTTCTGTCTTGCACCATTCTTGTGATCCTTGCAGGTGGTTTAATGTCAATCTTTCTGATGGGAGTCTGGGATCCAGCAACTAAACAGTGGTGTACAGTCGCCAAGTGCGGCAATGGTCATGATGATAAGACCATTGAGAAGCTCAACAGAGAACTCAAAATGAAGAAAATCAGCAAGGTTTGAAATTTGAAAGACAGTGATTTGAAGTGAAATCTTGGTACTCATTTTACATGAACATGTACAAATCAACGCCTAATAATGTTTTTTGACTCGTTTACATACTGCAAAAAGCCTTCATCAGTACGAGTCAATCAGGTGGGAGCTTATCCCGGTTTCTGTAACATAATGCGACCTGATGGGATGCTAGTCCAAGACAGGGCTACTCCCAGCATTGAATTCGTCAGTATCCATTTTAAACTTGGATGGAGAGGGGCACTGTGAGAGTTAAGTGTCTTAAAAGCAAGAGCACAGCACAATGTCCCTAGCCATTGCTTGAACTTGGACGCTCGATCCGGAGGCGAGGACACTAACCATGACGCCACCACGCCTCCAGACATGACTGAAAGGCTCGTTATAAATTATATTGCTTGGTTTTTGCTTGCAAAAAGTATATTAAAGTAAATGCACATAATAGGCTTGCGGTTGTATTTCAGGGAATACACAACGCAATTCTTTGATGAATGATACATCGAACATCCTCAGAGCAACATAAAAGGAATATCCGACAGTCAGTGAGAAGAAATTAATTTGATGTGTGATTTCGTATTTAGGACCCTTCCAAGGTTCCCGCTTGGCTTAGTATCCATCGCAGTTTAGTGCCTGACTTTGTTATTGAAGATCCAAAGGTGAGTATTGTATCATGTGTTATGTTACTGCTTTATCCCAGGCAGTGTCAAACCCTGTTAGACGTCCGTAGTTTTTTGTCACTGTTTGTTATCAATGGTTGTCTTCTTTCATGTTTAATTGAACAAAAGCGTTATAGATCTCGCAAGCACTCCTTCGGTTAATTTGCAGTTTTCCCAAGTTTTCCTGATTAGGGGACACTGTTATCAAGTTTATGGGGTGAGGGGATGGGTGGGTGTAAAGAAAAGCAAGGATCTCAGGGCAAGGGTAGGGATGTATAAGTAGAAGTGATGGGTTCTGAGTGGTGAGATCGTATGAAAGATTTGACCCCAAACTAATAGTTAGATTAATTTTATTCTTTATTCATACGCGATCCAACACCCTTCAAGTGTTGAACGGAAATCGTCTATAAAGCTTTGCTTGTTACCCTCACCTTCTGTATTTCTTTTTGTTCTCTTCAGAAAGCTCCAGTGTGGGAGATAACGGGAGCAGAATTCAGTAAATCAAGCACACACACTGCGGCTGGAATATCGATTAGGTTTCCTCGTGTGACACGGATCAGAGATGACAAGGACTGGAAAACTGCAAATGATTTGCCACATCTGAAGGTACAGTATTTCACATCGATTTATTCCTTTGATCTTGTTATTCAGCCCTGGTATTTCTCTCATGCTGTCTTTGTGAACCCTTTTTACAGGTTTTATTCGAGAACTCAAGAGATTCAACCAGTAAGTAGTCATTACACAGCTGTACAGACTTAAAACACGTAACCAGTTTTTAGAGCAGTCAGTGATTTTGAATTCAGATAGCGCTCAGATAAGTTCGTCGTTTGTAAACCGTGTTAATCTTCTCCATCCTTAACCATCCTTGTTCCTTTATGATATATTATTATCTCTTTGGTGTTTTTCTATCTTTGTGAACTTTTATTTTCAGATTTCCTTTAATTTAAAGGTATACTGTAATTAAGATCCTTTAAAGGTATAGTTAAATACACCGACACACGAGTTACGAAGTAGGTCCCTGTGTTTAGATATCTTGTGTAGTTGAATAACAAAGTGTTGTCTCGCGGTAGATATAGCAGACTTAGAAAACAATGATGACGACGAGGATGATGATGGAAACGGTGATGGTGATGACAATGATGACGACAGTGACGACCTTCCATCAAAAGATGAGGAGATGAAAAGTGAAACTGCTGACAAAGCATCGAAAGCTAAAGCAGAAACTAGAAAGAGAAAAGCAGTGGATTCTGGAGAAGAAGGCTCGCCTAATAAAAAGGTGTGATATTAAATATCTTTCATTTGATTTTTGGTAGGTCGAGTAGAAAACTTTCTTTCCGCGTGCTTAGTTTTTACCGATCAAGAGACGCCGGAGTCTACACCTCAGGGAATTCCCTGCTGATGACGTAAATCCGTACAGTGTCTCCGATTGGTTGAATCCCGGTTTTTAATTTTCGCACACAGATATCGACCAATCAGCTCCCTGTGCAGCTACATGTGTACAGTACGCGAGTGGAGCTGACCAATCAGAGTACATCCCCTGGAGCTATCAATTGAGTCTTTTAGGTGCACTCTCGAGCAGGGAAAGAATTCAGTGCTGACGAATGGCTCGCTTGAATTGTGTTCACTTTAATCCCTACTCGTTAGCAATCTTCTGATGTAATCTTAGGGACCGTTCATTTTTTTAAGAGAAAGGGGGGGCTGGTGGGATTTAGGGGGGGGTCACCCCAAAAAAATCGGCCATAAAGGGGGGGCCATCTAAAAAAAAATAAGGCAAAAGGGGGGGTCACTTAAAATATTTTACTGATACTTTAAGATGGGATATGTTTTACTATTTCTTAAAAAAATATATCCCCACAGAAATAAACAAATCTATTAGTGTTAATGCTGTCGCATTAGATTTTGTACAGCGGTATTTTGTGATATAGTTACCAGTTTTCCGCTCGGACAAGTGTCCCATGTTTTTCCAAGCTTGCACGTGTTTCACTGTTCGAGACAAGGTTAAACCTAGGCGGTTCTATGCGAATTTCACAGCGTTAAATTTGTTGTATTTCAAGGATCTTATCGTCAACGGTCTTTACTCGTCCTATACACGGAAATGGAGGGCGTTGTAACAAAGAAACTTATGGGGCGATTAAAGGTACAAACAGTTTTGTTTAGCCGAGTGTTTGATCTTCAGAACAGTATTTGCTATAACGTTTCCACGGCAACAGACTGCAATTTTAAAGCTACGGAACTTAAGGTGATTCCTCAGTATTGCATTGCGAATCCCTACTGCGTACGATTTATTCCTCATTAGCGCCCGCAAATGAACGCATGCACGTAATACACAACGAAAGAAATTACCCTCAAGCTAAGTTCGATGACGAAATAAATGTTCCTTTTCTTTTAAACGAGCATGGTGGCCTATGTTTTATCGCACAATAATAGTGTACATATTATCCTCTTTAATTAAAAAAAAAAATAAAAAATTCTACCGGACCGAAAAAAGATATGGGTGAAAGCGCGCAAAAAACCGTACTCTGGAATGCAAATTGACTGCGAAAACAAAGACTATACAAACGCTTTAATTTACGTCCACGTCGTTTTAAATGATGTGATTTTTTCACAAATTTCATATGATATTGTTCTATGTACTCGACACCTTCTACCTGTCAGGTTTTTTCCCAAGTGTTAGTTAAATAACTATGCATCCACCTACCTCAAAATATAACTTGGACCGATGAATAGCACGTGATTAGCACGAGGACAGACATAAATTGAATAAGATTGGCCCGTCACATCTCTGAAGTGAGAATGGTGACCCAGCATTTTTATTGTGTTTTTCGAAACAGTGCTTGGTAGAAAACATTCAAGGAAAGTTTTAAAAATATCATCGGTAACTTTAATTTCTGAGGAATCCCCTTAATGAACAAAAAAGGGTTTCTTCTTTAATTTTCCTCTCTGTATTGTTGGATTTTTTAATCTTTTTTCTTATTTTTCCCTTAAAGCTTAATATCAAATACAATATAGGTAACATAGCAGTTGCTTGACTAGAATACTTCAATAGCCAAAGCTACCTGCAAGCTGATAAAGGCCTGTAAACTATCTTGAAGAAATAAAGTTACTGTTAAAACACACTTATGTCCAGGATTGAACGCAGGTATTGTTTAATTAGTACTTCATGTTTGGCAGGGTTATTTGAAATTTTCATATTACTTCATATTGGACAGAATTGTGTGTGTTTTGGTGACTTTTTACCAATGAGGACACTTAGTGATGCCTATCATAAGGAGTTTGAATCTCATTAGCGTTCAATCCTGGACATAACTCTTAAAACATTGGTTCTCCCTGCTAATCTTCTTCAAGCTCTTCCTCGTCGCTTATGCTGCTGTCAAAGTCGCTTTCGCTCTTTTCAGGCAGCGCATACTCTTCAGGATACAGGAAGCAGTACACCTCATCTTTAACCTGTGGCTTGAGCTTGTGATTGTTCTGTTTCCTGCCGCATTGCTGAAGTGGTTTGATTGCAAAGACTGTGTAATATATGGCACATCAAAGCACAACAAATCTTGTTTCTTGATAAGCAAAAGTTTTTCGTTGTATACTTTACGCATCTCGATGTAGTAGGTTTCAGTAAGAAGAGGGCAGAGAAGAGTGGGCAAAGGAAAGCCAGAAGGCGTCGGAGAAAAATTATGAGGATTATTATTGGAAAGAATTTTCGAAGATTCGACAAAACTGAAAAAGCTCCGAGTGCCAGAACTAAACAAATACCTCAAACACCATAGACTAGACAAGCATCTGAAGAGCACCAAAAATGACAAGGTTAAGGTAATTACCAGACACTGGCTTCTCCAAATGAATCCTGAAGGAACTGATCTGCTACAAACAGGATTGAAAGAAACAGATGAAGCTGAAAATAAACCTTTGCTAGACAGTGATAAGGACGATAGCGATGAAGACGACAACGGTGGAAGCGAAAGCAGCAGTGATGAGGGGAATGAAAATGATTGCATTGACTCTGGTGGCAGAGACGAATCGAGTGATGTCATTCGTGCCTTCATTGATGACGAAGAAGAAGTTGAGAGGCCAGCCACAACATGTTCGGGAAGAGCTATAACCAGAAGATCAGAAATTGATTTTTCTTTCTCTTATTTTTTCAACGAATTCAGAGCGAGCTGGCACATTTCTTTTTTGCTCACTTTATAGTATACAGTAGAAAGTGACAGATGCAACTGTAGTATGAATGGTAATACCTTCATAATGCCAAAAACATACTGTGCTACTGTACAGTATGTATAGCTAGTTTAATTTTTCTTTCTTTTAATTTGTGTTTTTTTTTTTTAACCGAAGAGTACTCTGTAGTATAGGGATTGTAAATTTCGTCTTCATAGTGAACAGACAATAACGTCAAGCAGGGGAAAAATAGAGAATATTAAAAAGGTAAAATCTTGAGGGAGGGTTAAATATATTTTGTGTGTGTGTGTGTGGGGGGGGGGGGGGGGGGGGTTATCCAAAAAAATGACTGATATAAGGGGGGGCCATGTGAAAAAATTGGTAAGCTGAGGGGGGGTCATGCGATTTTTAAATAATGTTTCCCAAATTCCACCAGCCCCCCCTCCCCCATAAAAAATGAACGGTCCCTTAGGTTTGATCTCTGATATTTAGTAAGAAGTATATTGATGGTAAATATCTTGCTAGCTTAAGCTTGTGGGCAGCGCGTTCATTTTAGCTGTTGTTTATCCTCAGTCGAAGGCAGCCTGTAAGTACGGATCAAAATGTTATCAAACAAATGACGAGCACCTTCAGAGATTCACTCATCCACAGGTGAGTAAGTGGTACAGATCTGTCCTCGAATCTGGAGGGAATTTTTCATTTTAGTCATTTCTTTACGCAGTTCCGCTTAATGAATTTGGTAGGCCATTTCCGAGTTGTGTTTGGCCTCTTACCAAAAAGGAGTCTTCGTGCGAAACGATTAATATGAAAATGAGTTCCACTTACAGGTTCAGTGTCATGTGAATCAAACTCATCTTCATATGAAAGGTTTTGCACGCAAGATAACCCCGGAAATGGCCTGTTCATCCACATGAAAGCACCCCTTCCCTCCCAAATAAGGGCAGGATTGCGAGATGTTTTGTTTCTCATATTAGGTTTGAAATGCTGTTCACGAAAGTCTCACCTTTCGCTGTCTTTGTGATATTTTCAGTTCAAATATCTATTCTGAATAGAAAAGCTTACTCTTCCTATGCAACTGTTTTCCTCCGTTCACTTATATAAATTTTTGTTTTGTATTTTTAACTCTTTTTTTTGTTAATTCAATGTTTTCTCCTCTTTTACAGGACTCTGAGAGCAGCATTAGCCCGAGTAAGCAGAAGGCAAGTTAGAAAATAGTATTGTACGTTATGTTTAGAATTTTAAAAGCAATAATGAAGACACTTGGCTGAAGAAACTGTAACCGCGCTTATCAAATGCTGGTGTAAATTTGATAAGAGACAACTTGGGAACGACGATGGTGACCCCGATTACAGCGCCCATTAAAAAATGAATTGATCTTTTGTCAAGATTCGAATTTCGCATATTTTTCTGGATCTGTTCAGAGTGCTTATCGGTCTCAGAACTTACTAAAACTAAATAAATAACGCTAGCCTTCAATTTCAAATGAAAATACGAAAAATTAGCCGTCGTCGTTTGCATTTTCCAAAGTACGTAGAACTTGGTCATTTCTCGTTGTTGTTTTGCAGAGGAAGGCAAAGAAATGTACAAAGATTTATAACGCACGTGCACAGCTATTGTTTTGCTCGTTAAACCTTTTGTTTGGTGTCGGTCTCCTTTGCCGTTGCTGTCGTGGTTTGTCAAGCTCCCTTATGATTTGATTGTTTTGCTTGCCTGAAAATGAATGTTTCCTTGCCACCTAGTTTTACATTTTAATCTCTTTTTTACCGTGTTTTTAAGCTGGTTTTCTTGGCACACTCTTTACTGTTGTTGTTTTTTTTTTCTGTAGATTTTGAAGGATGTTTTTCACGGACTGACGATATTTCTCTCAAAAGATCTTGAGGACTTGGCAAAACTCAAAAGATATGTCATTGCGTATCCTTTGAATCAATTTCCAGTTACACAATAAAATACGTCTTTGCGGCACTTCCAACTAGAAAGTCAACCATTGCAAGTATTTAAGCAAGCATGTAAGCAAGGTGTGTTTTCCTATTCCGCAATTCTTGGTTCCTTTTCTTAACATAATTCCTGTAGTTACGACGGAGATTTGGTGGAGGAGTTTGAGAAGGCGAGTGCGACTCATATTGTCAGTGACACCAAGGTAGCAAGCAACCCAAAGTTATTTCAAAATATGTATACATGTTTCCAATCATTGTAACTCACTGAGATAAAATCACAACACCGGAGAGGTTTGAAAACGGCTCAGTTTTCACTGTGAAAACCCATCAAATGTTTTCCGTCCATATTGCACCGAAGAAATTTG
Source organism: Platygyra sinensis (assembly GCA_019787425.1). Classification (NCBI taxonomy): domain Eukaryota; kingdom Metazoa; phylum Cnidaria; class Anthozoa; order Scleractinia; family Merulinidae; genus Platygyra; species Platygyra sinensis. The sequence goes on along the minus strand of JAHPZR010051406.1, from coordinate 3,784 downwards.
AAAACGCTGAGAAAAACTTTGGCATGGAAATCATAGAATTACCGTAATGTCAACGTTTCTTATTTAAAGCACTGTTTTCAAAATGTTTTCCGTCCACACTAAAACGCTGAGCCGGCGCTTTTAAATTTCTTCGCTTGGAGGACCGTTTCGGAGCTCCGTTTCCGTGACGGATTAGTGTGGACGGTAGGCCAAACCATAGAAATAAAGCTGCGTTTTCGTGATGGATTAGTGTGGACAGTTGGCCTAATAACCGTAGAAATAAAGCTGCGTTTTCGTGACGGATTAGTGTGGGCGGTAGGCCTAACCGTAGAAATAAAGCTGCGTTTTCGTGACGGATTAGTGTGGACGGTAGGCCTAACTGCAGCAATAAAGCTGCGTTTTCGTGACGTATTAGTGTGAACCGTGACGTATTAGTGTAACCGTAGAAATAAAGCCGCGTTTTTAAATTCCTTCGGCGTAATGTGGTTTTTAAGTGGTGTTCTCATCTCCCCTACGTTGAATGAGTTACTTGTAAACTGGAAAAAGAATGTATTCATATTCATAACGTTAATTTTACTGGTTATTCTTTCAGAATGGTCACTCTGTGGAAGGCTCGGCCAGCCTTGTTACGCCAGCATGGATCTGGAAGTGTATCAAAAAAGGACGTGTCGTGCCCGTAAATAAATTTACACTTTGAAATGTGTGAAGTGAAGATTCCACTGCAAGTGACACACATTATAGAGTCCGGATACTCGAGCCGAAAATACCATATTAATGCCGCAAGTATCTCCGTGAAGATCGTTATCGTGTTTGTGATTGGTTGTTGACTTCGCGCCAAAGTAACAGTCAATCAGATATAACACGAATCTGTGTTCAGCGGCTTCCTGAATTTGTTTGGTATTTAATCTCAGAAAGTTATCCAGAAAGGACTATTATACGCGCGAAGGGCCCTTCTGTTAAACGAGGCTGGGAATTAATTGATGTCCTAACATGAGAATTTATTTATATATTTATTTATTGTACCAGACTGGATACCCTTCATGTTTGTGCGAAACCCAACAGATGTGAAACACATTCCAATCAATACAATCCACTTGTACGACGCGTGGCATAATTTTATGCAATAAACACATTCTTACGTTGTTTAAGCCTATGGTACTTTTCAATTGTCACCTTTTGAAGACCTCTCTACCATTGAAATCCCGAGATAACAATCTCCACCCCATTCTGGGAGTCGCTGTGAGAGGGTCGAGCGTGACTCGCGGTTTTTCTCGTCTCACGTTTGACTACTTAAAAAACTTGAAAAAATATGTTTCGTATTCATAAAGTTGTATTGTCAGGAATTCGTGTAAAACGGTTTTCGTGTTTTTTTCGTTATTTTGGAAGTGCAAGGATACTCTTAGTTCGTAATTCAAAAGGGCAATTGGTCGTTATCTGAGATTTTCTAAAACTATAACTGCTTGATCGGTTGTGATTTACAGTAAACGTTTTACGACAGATACAGTATCAAGAATTGAGATGCAGTAACGCAATGTTAGGCAGGCAGACGGGTTCTAAGTGTTATTTGTGATGAGAATTGAATTATATCAAAGGAAGGCTTCACGAAAAGCTACCTGGTGGTTCAAGCGCACGCCACAACGAAAACGGTAATGACAATGTAGCCGAACAGAAGATTTAATAAGCAGTTCAATGGCTCTTTACATTTCTTAGTCACATAGGCGTACGGTCACCTTCGGTCCTAAGGGAGCGGTGACATTCTTACCGGAAAAAATTATTCAATGTCCGAATACGAGAGTGATGAAATCGGGATGTAAACGCACTTAAATTGCATGATAAACAAAAAGGTTTCAATGACCTATCGACAGTCTCAGTCTAGTAAAATGCAAAACGATTTTAATTAAAGTTCCTTTCATGGCGTTGCGCCAGTAATAGTATCAGTTTCAGATCAGAAGCGGATACAAATTGTACACTTAACACGCTACCACAAAAGGTATCAACTCTTTTTTAGGGCCGATTTACACGGTACGACTTTGTAAACGGTCCAAAGTCATATCGTAGGCCTGTCGTAAGCTTGTCGCATGCGTCAAAGTCGTGCCGTGTAAATTGGCCCAAAGAAACCACTTGTCTTTTGACTCTGGGTTGAGCGTCTAATCACCCAGAGATTCATAAAAGCTAGACACTTTTTTTGGAAATCATGCCAACAGCATTATTTTGCAATGTTTTCCTCAAGTGTCGTTGCGTTTTGCCAGAGCAATTACGTAATTTCCGTAGCAGGATGGGGGGTGGTTCTGCTGCCCCCGTCGCCCCTCCCAACCCCCCCCCCCCCCCCCCCCACCCTTCCACACACACACACCCTTCCACACACACACACCAGCTCTTGCACCTATGCTTAGTCATCGCCTGCAAAAGAACAATACGGATTGAACAAATTCTGTTTAATCTGGCGAACGTCAACCACAACCGAGACGTTTTTAAGTGGCTTGTTCGAGTGGAACTCAGTCTTGCATATTCATTTGGGATACCTCCAGGCAGTGAACACACAATCTGAGTGACTCGGGGTATGGCGGGATACGATCTGAGCGAAATATAAAGGCATAATCGACGTTGTCCTCGAAGTGGTTTTGGCAGGTTTACTGGTGATGATTAGTTAGTTCGTATAAAAGCGTACAGAGAACAAAAATAGGCACATTTAATTTTATGAATTCTTCGAGCGGTTGATTAGATTTAATACACGAATACAATATTGTGACAAAAATGCAGAAAATTTACAATAACTGAGAGTTGAGTTTTCACTCTAACGAAAAATAATAACAAGAAAGGCACAGTGCTGCTTGAATATGCCGCTATGGTTTGACGTGTTGATCTTAAGCTTCCACTGACAGTTCCTTCGTTGCGTTCTTCCTCATTCGCATGCGGAACACCATGGCAGCGACTACAAGGATCAGGAGCACCACCATAGCACTGCCCAAAGCAGAAAACAGGATTATGTGACTGCTTTCCTGAGGACGAACCATTTCAGTGATTGTACCAGCTTGTTGCTTGCTCACATCACCTCCCATGTTGGGAAAAACTCGCTCAACGATCTCCACGTACTCCTTGTTTAGATGGCCGTGAACGAACTCTGCCATTACACTTTCAAACGGCTGGCATTGATATTCTCTTAAACATTGTAGAAGATATTGGCATATCTGATGGAGGTTGTCGACCCAGTGTGGAATCATCGCAGTCTCGTTATCGTGGTAGGCAGAAGGATCAAACCAGAAGTATTGAGTGCGGTTACTGACTCGTCGGATTGCGGACATCAAGATGATATACTCACTCCAGGTCAGCTCACGCGGACAGAAGGCAGTGCTGATGGGAGAGAACGTCTGGCCCGCTGCATTCATAGTGGCATCACACTCTGTGACAAGGCTGTATACCGAACCGCTCTGTACCTGTCCCTTTTTACCATACGCGTGAACACGACTGGAGGTGACGACCATGTGTTCTGCTGTGAAGCCGTCATGGGTTGTCCTGTTCTTGCCACCTGGTCCAGGAAAAACAGCTACTACTTTGCACCAGGCAGGCGTCTGCTCGATTCCCGTTACTCCGAAAATGACGTCACCTTTGGATAGTTCTGAAACACGCACGAGACCTTTCTTTTGCTCGGTGACCTTCATTTCACCAGAGACACACTCAATGTCATCATCATCCTCGTCATCGTCGTCATCTTCATCATCATCATCGTCGTCATCATCGTCATCGTCGTCATCGTCATCATCGTCGTCATCGTCGTCGTCGTCGTCGTCGTCATCGTCGTCATCGT
>JAHPZR010051405.1:25000-33250 GCA_019787425.1 Platygyra sinensis | reverse complement strand
CATAGAAATATATCCCTGCTTTGCTCTAATGTTCTTTAGGACGCGTCATAAGCTTAACGGACCGTAGGACTGTATGGACCGTAACGCCATGACCCCCTCAAAGAACATTAGAGCAAAGCAGGGATATATTTCTATGTGTCGATAATGACATGCATTATACTGACGGTAAACTCTTTTCTACGGACCGTCATAACTGCCTCCTCCACAGGCTTTTCTAATATTTTCTTAACGCAAAGAGGAATTGGAGGACTGGGAGAGAAGAAAAGGGCGCGAGGCGTGATCTGGTAGCGAGTGAGGATCCTCCACAGGCTTTTCTAATATTTTCTTAGCGCAATGAGCAATTGGGGGACTGGGAGAGAACAAAAGGGCACTTTATTTTTGCGCGGGCGACTGGGGACGAGGCAGCTGTCATAAGCTTAATGGACCGTAAAGCAATGACCCCTCTAGGTACTTAACGAACAAGGCAAGGAAATATTCCAAGCGCAGGTAATGACATGCAATTTAGAACCGTAAACTCTTTCTTACGGACCGTCATAAGCTTTGCGGACCGTACGAACTGTACCGACCGCAAGCCGGGCAATTCAACCTGTCCAAGAACATTCGAGCAAAGCATTTACATATTCTAAGTGTCGATAATGACCTGCAATTTACGGACCGTGAAGTCTCTCTTGCGAACCGTCAGAATCTTTACGGACAGTATCAACTCTACAAACCGTATGGTTCGATTCACAGACCGTTACAGTTCGGGTGTATTGGACAACCCTCGTGACGTCAAAGAGGATGGGTACTCCAAACCCGTACGCTCTTTTTTCCATGTTTTCAAAACCAATTAATGACCGGGCTCCTATCGCTTAGCCAATCAAACTGTTTGTTCCTAGTTGGTTGTTGTTTGTGTATTATGCTTAGTCATTAAAATACTACAAGAAAATTGCTCTTTATCTTTGAATAGTCACTATTCACTATGGTCTAAATTGAATTAGTAGAATTCTACTAGTATACTAATGCAAATGCTGTAATCTGATTGGCTGAGCCATTGCACACTATCAGCCATTGGTGTGCAGTGGCTGGAACTCATCTACGAAATGGCGACGTTTTTTCGTTTTGCTAAAGTTTTGGAGGAAAATTTTGATGAAAATGGATAATTAAAATCCTGAGAAGACTAAACGAACGACATTTACGGTTTCTTGACTTAAAAATAGTTGAAATTATCGAAAAAAATGATACGCGCGAGTATACACTTCAATGTTAAATGCCAACTTAATCCGGGCGATCTTTTTAAGGCGCAAAGTTTAATAATACGTCGAGAAATAATTGGAAACCGTTATTTGAAGTAAACTTTGGAAAGAATTATACTAGAACAATTAGATTATTCGCTCTCGATTTCTATGAGGTGATAGCTGATTCGGCCCTCGGCCTCATCAACTATCACCTCATAGAAATCTCGAGCTCATAATCTAATTGTTAATTACACTAGAAACCTAATGCGATTTTGGGAGGGTTAATAGGGAGAAAATATATATATGTTATTGGCCGTCCTGGAGGTCCGTTGAGAAAAATTTTGACCGAGGTCTTGAAAATGCTGCCGAGGCTGTAGGCCGAGGACAGCATTTTAAAGCCCGAGGTCACAGTTTTTTACTATTACAGCTTGGGCCTAAGCTGGGCGATTATTAACATTTTTATCTTTTTTCCTGCGGTAAATTGGCTTAACTTATAAGTGGGTTTGTTTACTTAACTTTACTTTTGCTTACGCGCCGTCTATAAACCATTCGCAAAAAATCTAAGAAGCGAACGAGTGGGTTATTAAGATACTATTCCAACTACTTTATGTTAGTTGCATTTAGTTCACCAGTTTTAAGTTCTCTAAAAGTGTTTTTTTGTGTGAAATTTCCTGCAAAGTTTGAAGTTGTACTTCTAAAACAATTTCTTTCGATCGTTGCGAATCACTCCAAATCGACTTCTTTTCTACTGTAAATTGACTAGCATAGAGCGAGGAAATTCGTGAAGTGTACTCTACAGAAATTCTCTCAAATACAGTAATGATCAGAGAGGTAAATTAGACTGAAATGGACTTAGTTTTACTTAAAATTGTACAGAGCAAGTTGTTTTCCAAACTGACAAATTGCTTTCTTCTTCTTTGAAATTTGTTTGCATCAACGCGTAGTAATTTTAGAGCAAAATCGTTCAAGTTTTGAACATTTTGTACCCTGCAAGCAGTTGGTTTCTACTACGCCAAACGAGAGAGAAACCACTGCGAGCAATCATTCGTTCTTTTGAATTAACCGCCGTACAGCGCCATGGACGAATAAATTAACTTTGAACAGGTAAAGACCGGTAAAACTAGTTTAAAAGCTGGTTTAGGCTGGCATGCATGCGCTCACCAACACAACTGCTGCGTTTAAGCGAACCCACCGTGTAGCGAACATTCCGATCAAAGCTCAAGTCATCTGGATCATAATGAAAGACGATTCGATTCATAACATTCTTCGAGACTTATTAGCGGTCGACCAGCGCCTGACATCTTATTTTCAGATCATCTAACACTACTATTCAAATTAAAAACAGCTCGACCGCCTCTCAAAGTTGGCCGTGTCTCATTTAGGAAGCTGCGATCAATTGATAAGGATGCATTTACGGATGAAATTTGTAATAGCGAGCTTTTCCAAATGAATTATGATGATCCTGATAAGCCTGCTGCCTTATTCGACATTACATTGCGTTCCTTGCTGGATCGTCACGCTCCTGTTAAGCATAAGAATATTGCTATTCGACCATGTGTTCCATGGATGAATGACGAAATTGTACTGGCTAAACGACAAAGGAGGAAAGCTGAAAGGAAATGGAGAGCTTCTAAAGCACACATTGATTTACTGTCTTATCGTACCATGAGGAATCGAGTGACGTTTTTGAGTAACAAGGCTCGTAGTGATTACTATACAAACTTCATAAATGAGAACAGCACGGACCAGAGGAAGTTATTTAGAGCAAGCAAGTCCCTGCTAAATTTATCGAAAGGTTCTGGGCTTCCATTATCTACTGACGATTGTCAGTTGGCCAATGACTTTGGAAAATTCTTTGCTCAAAAAATTACTGATATCAGGGTTGCTATTACAAACCAGATCTGCCTTCCTATCACTATCAACGCCACTAGTACTGTGACTACTTCCTGCTTTTCAAAATTTAATCTGTTGTCTGAATCGGAGGTGTTTGATCTAATCGCAGCATCGTCTAAGAAGTCTTGTCCTCTCGATCCTATTCCAACCAAGCTTCTCACTGAGTACGTCGATGTGCTACTGCCTCCGATCACGAAAATAATTAATCTTTCGCTTGATTCCGGTTATTTTCCGCGCACCTGGAAGTGTGCTTTGGTGCGGCCGCTGCTGAAAAAGGACGGATTACCACCTGTCTTTAAGAACTTCAGACCAGTGAGTAATTTGTCATTTATCTCAAAGCTAGTTGAGACTGTCGTTGCCAAGCAACTACAATATTATTTAAATAGCAACAATCTGTTTCCAGTGTTCCAATCAGCCTATCGACAGAACCACAGCACAGAAACTGCACTGCTTAAAGTTATGAATGACATTCTGCTTAATATGAACAACCAACGTGTTACTTTGCTAATTCTGCTCGATTTAAGTGCTGCCTTTGATACAGTTGACCATGACACCATGCTACGTCGACTTGAGTACTCATTTGGTATACATGGAAAAGCTCTCTCCTGGTTTGCATCCTATTTGTCTGGTAGGACTCAGCAGATAATGATTAACAAGTCACTATCTAAACCTTTTAAACTAGAATGTGGTGTGCCTCAAGGTTCCTGTCTGGGTCCGCTATTGTTTACGTTGTACACGAGTGAGCTTTTTGAGATCATTAAATATCATCTGCCCATGATGCACTGTTACGCTGATGATTCTCAAGTTTACATCTCATTTAGTCCGAACGACAGAGCTGAGCATCTTGCTGTGGTGAGGAATATGGAAGACTGCATCAGAGACATCCGTTTTTGGATGTTGAATAATGGTCTCAAATTAAACGACGACAAGACTGAATTCCTCACCATTGGTACATCACAACAGCTTGAAAAGTTAGACAATATTAGTATTCGTGTGGGTGACTCAGATATTCATCCCGTGCCAATCGCGAGAAACCTTGGTTCTTGGTTTGATTCTAGGCTGTCTATGGCAACACATATCACAAAAATCTGTGCCTCTTCATTTTACTACATCTATAATATTCGTCGGATTAGAAAGTATCTTTCACAGCAGTCAACTGAGACTCTTGTCCATGCATTCATAACAAGTCGCCTTGACTACTGCAATGGTCTTCTTTATGGACTACCAGATTGCTTGCTAAATAAACTGCAACGAGTACAGAATGCCTGCGCCAGACTGATTTTTAAAGAACAGAAATTTTGCCGTGTGACGCCTCTTATTTACGAACTACACTGGTTACCGATTAAATACAGAATCGAGTTTAAAATACTTTTAATTACTTTTAAGATTCTTAATTTTTTAGCTCCTACTTATTTGTCATCTCTTATTTCTCTTAGGCTTCCATCTAAATATAATCTAAGGAATTCTAGCGATAAATTTTTACTTAGTTATCCTCGTTTTAAATCAAAAGCTACACTAGGTGACCGTTCTTTTACCTGTGCAGCACCGAAACTTTGGAATGCGCTACCATTTCACATAAGAAGCGCCAACACAGTTAGTAGTTTTAAAGCCAAGCTAAAAACTCACTTATTCCGCCTCGCATTTTTATCATAGTTGTTTCTATTATTGTAAGTTTTACTTTTAATTGAAATTTTAGCTTTTTAAATCATTGTAAGTTTGCTTTTAATTGTAATTTTAGCTTTTTAACCTTTTTATTCCGTTTTTAATCTTGTCATGCGCATTTGAACATTTTATGGAATTTGCGCATTATAAATGTTATTATTATTATTATTATTATTATTATATTGCTGAATCGAAGTTCTTTCTCTAGTGATTTGAGTACGCTTCTGTTGCTAATTTTGCTGACGTCCAGTCGCTTGAAGGAGCTTTTACAAACCTGCCTTCGATCGTATTTTATACACGCATTGTTTCGAATTGTTTTATGTGGTGTTGTGTTCGACGAGTTCACCAATTCCGCTCGAGAAAGGACAAGAAAGCCTTAAATTTAGCTTTGATATTTAGACCACAAACTAGACATATACAATACTTCGACAAAGGTTTGAATCAACTTTTTGTTAGCGCTTTTGGTGAGATATATTTAAAATCTTTTGTACCGAAACGCTTCCAGCGAAAAATTAATTGACAAATGAAATTGACATCAAATGCATCACGTGGGGCGTGACGAGCTCGCCCATGTTCGATGGAAAAGCAGACAGTTGCTCGCAGTGGTTTCTCTCTCGTTTGGCGTAGGAGAAACCAACTGCTCACAGGGTAAACATTTTGAAACTAAGTAAAATGTTTTACTCTCCTTTATTTAACCCGATTAGGTTGTCAGCAAGATTGGGTTATTCATGGAAATTCTTGTTACCACGTCATCTGCACTCCGACCCTCAAATGGAACGACGCTCGAACGATGTGCCAGTATCTGGGAGGAGACCTCGCTATAATCAGATCACAAGATGAGAATAAGTTTATTCTTGAGCTGTTAAATAACCAAATAACGGTACAAACAGAGGGTACATGGCTGGGTCTAAAAAGAAACACCTCGGCTGAAAATGCGTTTTACTGGATCGATGACATTCCACAAGAGGGCCATTTTTCTGCATGGGCGAGTGGGCAACCCAGTAACTCTCATGAGGAATGCGTCCAGATATATGCGGCTTCATACAAACCTGGAAAGTGGAATGACAGGGAATGCAGTTTCCCTGTCTCAGAGCAGAATAGAGCTCCATTTATCCTCTGTCAGAAAAGGCTCGTGTGATGAAGAGGTGTCGGAAATCGTGCTATGCAAATTAGGTTCTTTTTTAGGTCACGTGACATGTAAGTCTGGGAGACCTCGTGGCGTAGTTGACATGGCGGAGATGTTTCTATAAACCTGTAAACTCAAGGCGGTTTATTAAATCAAGGAAGTGACAACTCGTGATATTTTTATTTGGTGTACCGGGTAAAACGTTCCCCACAAGGCGACCATTTGGTTCTCACTCTACACACACAAACGCCCTATTATTTCACTGGCGAGTTCGTTCTGAACAGTTTGTCAGTGTTATTTCCTGTACCCAGAAGATAGAAATCAGAAAAACAATCCTTTTCATGCTTGTGACTACTACCACTTTGGACTGGAGACAGATGTGAAGTAATTAGATCGAGTAATCATTACATAACCGTAAAAGAAAAAACGGAATAAATTAAAATTAAAGTAATTACTTTTTTGGTACTCATGGCCTTCTTCAAATCTTGTCAGCAGTCTCTAGCCGATCTTTTTTGCCTGCTTCAAAAATATGACAGGCTCTTTGTCAAAAATCTCATGTAACTGAAACGTTGTATAAAGAATTATTCAGAATGAAAATCATAATATCAAAGCTGATTTAAAAGTCAGTTTTCATCTTGTAACACATTGTAACGCATCATGGACTAGTTCCTCTTTTTTAATTCGGAATCTATTGATGTGGACTTTGAAAATGGCTGAAAAGAAAAGACGCACCAGATCTTAAAGCATATTCTGTTAGTTCTTTTGTTTCCTCTTAACAATTAAAAACCTTACGCATATAATAAATATATTGGGTTATACGGAAATTGTGCCTGAAACATCAACATCTGGGAAGAAGGTTCCTGAAAGTAAACACTTTGGAAATGTTGGAGCTCGCGGGATTATTAGGATATTTCGCTCGCTTCCGTCAGGCCGTCTAAAATGCTGGAATAACTTAAACTGATGTAATTAACAGTTAACTAAAGATCAAAGGCAGTTAAACTGTTATTTGTATACTTTAAAATAATAAAGAAATATAGCTGAATATTGCTGTCGACATTTTAACTGAAAACCGAAGATTACCGTCCAATCCGGCCCGAATTGATGACGCCGAAACAAATTAACCAATCATACATGACGTCTTTAGGAGTTGTATTACCATATTCGCCACAAACCCAAATAAAGTAACATTTCCGCTGAGTAAAATTACGTGATATAACCTTGAAGGGCAGCACCTACACAGGTTAACAATGCTATGTATGACAGTCTTGACATTTTTCCTTTTTCAAACTTCTGCCGTTCTCTGCGATGAAGAAAACTTCGCATCTTGTCGTTCATTGTTCTCTGCTATGCAAGAAAATAGTAAGCGGCTGATCTCCAGGGATGCCTGATCTCCTGGGCCGGGTTGTTCGAAAGCCGGTTAACGTTAACCCAGGATTAAAAGTTAACTGCAGCATTATTTATTCTCGTTTAAAAATGTTTTTTATCGCTAACGTTTGGGGTAATTTGAGATTACTACAGCTTAAAACTAAAGGGCAATTAATATAAACAGAACACCTCACCAAAAAGTTACAAAACTGAAATCAAAATTCTCGCTAACCCTGGGTTAGCTTAATCGGGCTTTGAACAACCCGGCCCAGGTGTTTCAATGGAGGTTCTTGTTTGCCTGACAAGGAAAAGCAAACTTTTTCAAGTGTTTGCCAACAGCCTTGGACTGGAGACGGATGTGAAGTTAGATTGGGTAAAATATCAATAACGGCCTTGTTAAAGTGCTACTGAAACGAAATTTTCGTATCCTCTTTTATTTGCTCAATCTATAGTTTTCAACCCAGTAAAAATCATGGTGAATTTTATTTTTGTCAAATCTCAACGGAAAGTGCTGTTTTTAGCCTCCGAAGTCGACCTTTTTCGAGCAAAACTGTGTCCGGGCTCTGGAACCGAGTTTAAGGACCTTGTGACGTCACTGGTTGTGTTTACGTATGAAGCGCTCTAGATTCCCTCTTGTTTTCACTTGATTTATTCTAGTTTATTCTTCATATTTTCGATACCTAGTAGTTTTCTACCTTGTAATTTCTGTCCAGCCTTGACAGAAAATACACATCATAGATGTTAGAGGGCGCCAGAGTGTAGATTAACGAAAATGAATGCTACAGATTAGAACAGCTCAGTATATTCCTTTCGAACATCTGGAGTACACGATTGGAGACTTCGAAGACGAGTGTGGCTACTTTTATATCAAGACCTGAAGCCTGAACACGATATATCGTCCTTTTGTTTTCAGCCTGGATCAGAAACTTGGATTCTCACTGTTATCTAAGGTCTATTTAACCTAGGTTTGAATATGTATCTTCCGCA
>JAHPZR010051405.1:0-15000 GCA_019787425.1 Platygyra sinensis | reverse complement strand
AAATTCTTGTAAAAGTCAGGCAAAAGTAAAAACTAATTTATTTGGGGGTTTTCACATGACGTCACTAAAATTCAAACTACGGAGCTATTGATCCTCCTAAAATTTTACTTTCATGATGCATGAAAGCAGCTGAAAACTAATATTTACAAACATTTTCGCTCCGAATGGGTTCTCGGTTTTGTGATAGACCAGGCTTGAATATCTAAGATTTTGCGTGACGTGGCATTTACATGAGGGCCGAAAGAGCTGTCATGTTGGTTAAAAAAATGATTTATTTCGGTGAATTTGGCTATCTGAACAGTTCGTGTACTAGAAAAAGTATTATTTTAATGTTTTTGAGTTCCTCTAGATATAAATTTACACTTTTGTAGCAAATCGCATTGACAGATGTTATTGTAGGTTTCCGGCCGCCATGTTGGTTCTCATCTGGATGGGCAGCAACATTTTCTATCTACAACTTTTTTCACTATTTCAGAGATGTTTTGGCCATCGCTGCTTATGTTGTCTCTTGTATTTGCTGTCGTCCAATCAACCCAACAATGCAGATCCACATACTCAAAACGAGGGCGTTATCTCAAAGGTCATGTGATTTCGTCAGAAAATGTGAAAAACATTGGCGTGTGCTACATTAAGTGCTCCAAGGATCACCGCTGCAAGAGCATCAATTTCCACATTGATAATTCACTTTGTGAGCTGAATGATGCTGATGGGTTCACACACCCTCGGGATTATGTGTTGAGAAAGGACCACGCCTACGCTAGTTGCCCAGGCAAGGTTTGTGTCCGATCCGAGATGTTTCTTTTTAACAGCTCGATATTTCTATTTTTGTTTTGTTGAGGGCCATTATGTAAACTACAGGGTTACCGGTTAGGGTGACTATTGAATACAATTTAACTATTGCAATCGGTATTGCAATAGGTCACACGGATATTGCTGATATTATTGTGATAGTGTAGGTACTATTGCAATAGTATTGCGATAGTTTTCAGGAATGTCTGTATCTACTTAATGCCTTACACTTAAAGAAATATCTAAGAAGTAGCAGTCAATACAGGTATTGAGGAACACAATGTATGGCGCGACCCTATTGTTTTTCAAGAATCAAGACGCTAAAAATGCTAGGTACAGTAGGCGGATTGTTTTAGGGTTTTTTTTACCTTTATCTGGGTGGAAAAAGGTGTTTTTATTTTCCAAACAAGTTAAAATGTTAGAAGTATAGAAACTATCGAAACTATCGATAGTTCGCTACACTATCGCAATTTCATTTTCACTATCGATCCATCGCTATCGCAGCATTAACATCGCGATGCATCGATAGTTCGATTTATTGTTACACCCTTACTACCAGTGATGATACATTTCACCCTCGATATATAAAGTATTTGTTTGTTGTTTTAGTTGTTGTTATCACGTGATGGTCGACGAGAGCGAGGCCGACCATCACGCATCGAGATCGAGAGGCTGATCTTATTGTGTTATTATAAATCTTCTAGTCGTTCAAAACTTAACTAGTAGATTATCCAAATGAGATTGCTTGGCTTGAGGGCTTTCTCAGTGTGTGCGCCTTATCTATGGAATTCCCTTCCATTTGTTGAATTTAAATGCTAACCTGGCATCTGTCCCCATTTTTAAAGATAAGCTTATTGCCTATCTTTTTGGACAAGCCTATTTTTAGGGGTTTTTTTTATTTTTTTAGGACTTTTAGAATTGTTGCCTTCATGATTTTTAGTTTTTTATATTGCTGTATTGATAGTTTTAGTGTATTCATAATAATCTATTTGACACTGTAAAGCGCATTTGGGCGTTAGGAAAATGCGCTATAGAAATTTCTTCATTACTTAATTGATGAATTAATTACTCTTTTTTCGATGAAATCACCGCGAAAATCAACAGAATGAAAATCGCAACACGCCTTTTGATTTGTGTTTGGCAGGTGTCATTTAGAAAGTACGTCATGCCTCCCTCGTGGCTCAAGACGCATGCATCTTACATTGATAGCAATCATAAAATCACCACTGACCAGATAACATTCAGCGCAGGCACAACAATGGATGCAGCTCTTTTAAAAGTTCCTTTAGTGGGCGCCGGTGTCCTGGAAGATGGAGCTGTGCTGACCGTTGAGATGACAGTGGCTAATGACGTAAACATTGGACAAGTGAAAGATAGTGACATACGATATGGGGTATCGGACGGAACCAGCTTCATCGGATTCGAAACGGTAGACAGGTCAAATTATGGCATATCTCCTTGCTTTGGAGCGGAGGGCAAGTCTGGAGAAACTCTGACGGAGTTACAAAGGCTCGATAGATCCACATCTCTCCCAGAAAGTGAAAAGTTTTATCCTGATCAGTTTTTTATCACTCTCAAGGTGGATCAGTCATGGGGCTCGTGTTTCACTCCGCATGACGGAGGCTTCATTAAGACGGCTGAGTACACGAAACAACTACTGCTCAGTCAAGGTCTTACCATGGAGATTTATAAAAGTCACGCGAGAGAGCTTGTTGGTATCAAGTATATAAATATCACCGTTACCATCAACAATGATTAGAAACAAGCTGTCGGTTTTTACTTTCGTGTATTTCCTTTTATATCTATATTATTGACTGGCAATTAACTTTGATAAATCGAAGGTAATAAATGTTGGCAAAAGAGTGGCGAAACTTGTAGGATTCGGGGAGCACAACGTAGAGTTTATGAACACTTTCGACTATACTATTGCACGCACCATTTGCTATGATGGAGGCGCCAGCAGTTACATCCGCAAAAGGCTCAGCAAGACAAGGTCAACCTTTGCGGGGCTGAAGCAAGTCTGAAAACAGTAACCTTGATGATGCCGATGATGCAAAACTGATCACTTGCAGCTGAAAAATGTGCCCAAAAGGTTATCTTATCCTGCAGTCAAAGCAAAATATATATCGACAGCAGTAAAGAAAAATTGTACAATAATAGTTGTGATTTTCCGTGCTTAGTTGTGTTTTTTGGATCTTACTCAGTGTTTTTGTGAGCTTAGTTGTGATTTGGCGCCCTTAGTGGTGTTTTTGTACAATAACGAGCGGGATTTTTTACTATGTAATGATTATGATTATTTACTATGTAATTAAAAAGGTTAAACCATGCATAGCAACAGTAAAACTTGTTAAAAAAAAACACCGCAAAGAGTTTACTTTCAAATGCTTCTGGTTCAAAAACGAACTCGAGAACCTTCAATTTTTTAATATCAAATATCCAGCATGTCATTTAAGAGTGATTTTCTGAGAATGTCGAGAATCGGAAGACACCGGCGAAAAATCGATTTTTCTTTTATTTCGCCAAAACATACCTTTGGGTGAACTTATTCAAGGAAAAATAGTTTAAAGTTCCAACGATTTATTTTGCGGCCAAAATTTAAGAAAGTTCGAAATTTGCATATAATAGCGGTTTTCGCAACTTAAAATCTTCAAATTTCACGATTCTTTACGAAAACATCAGGGGCGTAAAAGCAATCCTATGAAAACGAAACTTGGCACAATTGTTATTTAATTCTTATACTTTAAAATCATGTAGTAAGTTTCTTGAAGTTTTTTAACAGCTTTTTAACGAAGGGTATTTGTACAGCCGCCATTTGTTTGACTTGGCAAGTAACCAATTAAGGGATAACTTCGACTAGGATAAATGGCCTCTGGTATATACCATTTGGTCAAAATATTGATATATTAGGAGACCTTGATTATTGGTTTTTTCACCAGAAATGTTATAGCTCTGGGAATTAAAATGTTCCCCGTCAGTAAAATAAAATGTTACAGCATGTAAGCGAGTTCAACTTTACGCAAATCACGAGGTTGCTCTTTGGAAGTCAACGGTTTAAAACAGGGAACAACGACTTACCGTCATTTACGCTCCTTCTGCTGCTATAGAAATTATTTTAACTTCCCAGTATCCTTTTGAGTTATTCTTAAAATATTTCCAGTAACACAGCGAGCATAAACAGCTATACAATTCGACAAGGTCGACAATGTTTACATTTGCTGTCGCACACACAGGTGTGGATCTTTTCATCGTCTTGCTTGGTCGACTGTCCTTTAAAAATATGAGAATACACACTTCAAATGAAGCAAATCAGTCTCTCATATCTGTATACTTCATGTCGACTTATGCACCTATCAATGTCAAGCCGGCGGAGGAGGTGGGGGGGGGCATAGGGCGCCGGGAATTTGACATTTTCCGATAAATGGTTGTCAAATTCCCTACCCCGGGGCAGAAATGTGACGTCCAATTTAACTGAAATTCCCACCCTGAGAAATGATTTGTGGTCACGGGCACGAAAAAATTCAACTATTCCTACCCCCGGGACAGCAAGATAATCATTTCAAATGCCCTACCCTCGTGCCAAAAGCGATCAATCAAATCCCCGCCCAATGCTATCCTGCTTTATCGGTTCTTGTTATGTTGGTGTCTCGATGCGTTTTTCACGTAGTATCAGCCTTGCAGTCTACTGTCTTTACACATTTTATTTTGGCTGATCAGATCTCTTGTAGATCTTACGTTGGCAGCGTTTGTCGTATGCTGTCGCTTGGAGTTTGTAAGTCACTCATTACATTTAGCATTTTTAGCTATACTTTATCAGGGCTCTTGTCTTGTCGGCACACAATAAACAATTATTCACCGAAGTGGAGGTATATAAATATCCATCACTTTCACCGGCACCGAGTTGAATAATTGTTTGAGAATATACCACACAAGCTGAATAATTAGCGGTCCAAAAGGCTATTTCAAGCGGTCGGAAATTTTAAAACCCTTTCGCGCCGACTGTAGACTCGGAGGTGAATAGTACTTGCTAATCACCTCCGAGATAAACAATCAGAGCACGCGAACAGCACTTTTCATTTGGGTGGTATATACTAAGCAGCAATACTTGATACCTGCCACAGACAACCAACTGAAGTACGTAGGAAAATTGTAGTTATTCCAGTAAATAAGAAAGGTCCCGTACAGCTAAAAAAATAAATGCGAAATATGTTGTTGTTATTGCTGAAGAAAATAAAAGCTCTGTACCTTTACTGGGAAAATTGCTAACTGATAGTGTCTACTCCAAGTCAGTGAATAGAACCGGATAGGTTTAGGCAACATTAATATTAGGTGATGTTTAAGTAGCGAAAGTGATAAAATCCAGACGTGGTCTTAAAATTCAGAGATCATAACGTCACCCTAAGTCATTCAAGAAATGTTGTCTTATACACAAACATCTATGGCCTCCTTGACCTCTTACACTTTCACAGTATGTCAAATGGCATAATCGCCATAACAACTAACGCCTTCGTTCGTTTGCATGAGTTTGTAAAAGCGCGCCGTGTTTTCTTGCGTAATACTTATAGTATATAAGCTTATATAAATAAATATTTTAACTTGTTTATTTCTCATTTTTTTCGTAGCCAACCTTCATGAGCCTCAAGTTTAATTGGGGCGGGGCCAAAAATGGGCCATTCAGCACCATGTTCGTTGGAACCTTCCCAGCATTTGATTTTGCGGTATTTAGTCTCTGCTCTATTTCGCTATTCAAAGGAGGGCCGCCTAAAGAAAAAATTCTACACTTGCAGAATCACAAGAGCACCTGTAACAATAAGATCCGATCAAAAAACGACAGGCAAGATCAGCTCAGTTTTTACCCGACTTCTGTTGCTCGTTGGTTCCAATTTGAGTGACTTAATATCTATTATTTTGACTGAGAAAATGCGATGATGAGACCAGTTACTTTTCAAAAAGCGCTAGGAGCATGACTGTCCGGTTTATTCACAGATGAAGTTAAACACTGCCTGATATGATGCAATCGAGCAGATTGCATCAATAAATGGTTAAAACTGTTTATTTGAGAGTGGTTGGTCTAAACCCGTCGGGTGACGCTGTCAAAACTAGAGTATTCTGTGAATAAACTTGAAACTAATTTCCATCAGTTTCAATGCAATTATAACAGTGTGACGTGGTTAGTTCAGACACCTAAGGGATAAGCAAATTTTCGTATGGTCGGGGTGTTAGTATTAAGCAAGCTCCCCGCAAAAAAAAAAAAAAAAACGTCAAGGACACAGGTTTATGGACACAAAAGCCAAAATGCAAGTCTGCGTAGAAATAGAAGGATGACTGATACTTAACGTCTTATCAACTTTTAAAGATACTTAGGCAATATTAACGAAGACTTGAGGAGAAGACTTGACATGACGAAATTTTTCGGCATACACGAATGTTGTCCGCAAAGGATGTCATTCGGGTGAGAGAAAAGTGTTTGCCGTCCGTATTAACCGGGGTCCGTATAAAGAGGACTAGTGTAAGAGAAAACGTTGAGCTGAGTGTTCGTCAGGAAAGGCAAAGCTGTTTGTAATAAGCTGGTTTCCGCATCAAGATCTCGTCTCGGAGTCCAAAGAACGGGGTCCACTATATATACTACAAAACTTTGTGACTCTATCTGCAATTTATATGAGAACAGACCGCGATGCAGACTACGATGTTGTCAACTTTATTTTGCCGGTTCTGTTTATCGCAAATTTAGAATTTTCGTAGGTTTTTGATGAACATTCTTAATTTTCTTACAGTAATGTGTTCATTTTAGGTTAAGCAATTTTCACTATTTTCATATCCATTTAATTGAATGACGTCGACGTATGATTGAAGTTATTTTTTAAGACTATTCCTTCAATATAGCCGACGCTGAGTTCACAATTGAAAGCGTTCCACCCACCAACCGAACGCACTGTGGATTGCTTGGGATAGACCGCCAAACCAGTGGGGAACGGAAATGCAGCTTCGACAGTAAAAAGTACGTGGGTAGCGGTACATATTGGTGCTTTCATCCCTCAGGTAAGCTAGCTTCATTTCTATATGAGTTCTGAATGCAACCTTCTCTTTGAGCTACCTTTACACTAAGACCACTTCTTCAATACGAACCAAAGCATTAGTCATTTGAAAACCGATGAGCTACAGAAGGTGTCCCCAGATAGTAAAAGAATTTCCATCGCTATGGCACACGCGGACATGCTAAGATATGGGTGAAAATAACTTCCGCGCACGCGAAGAAGTGCATGAGGATGGAGGTTTCTGTCGCTGAGTGGAGGTAAGTGGGGCAAAAAGGGAACTCTGAGCACACCTCTAGGGGCATGAACACATAACTGAACGAACACATTGCGTGAAGTGCGTATAAATACTTTTATGAAAGTCTCTAGCGTGATAGGCCCTAATTCATGTAGCGGCACAATTATATCAAAAAATAGTAGAGGGTTTCATCCCCGGCTATTTTACCCAGACGCGTTAACATAGATGTTGATGTTTTTATACCCCTCGGCAATTGTGCACCGTTCGCGGCCTTTACTAACAATTGGTTCATGCTATAGCGTGTACTATCGAGTAATGGAGCACGTGGGAAGTTTGGAGAGCAGTATAGAAGCGTAAGAGTTGCCTGAGGCGATAGTCGAGGGCAACTCTAGCTTATTGCAAAATTCCATATCTTCGCGAAAAGTTTATGTGTTGGCAACTTATGTTTTGAAAGCTTTCTTCTCCGCCTCCAAGATAAACATGATACTTTAAAACAAAGTTATACTGCCTAAAGACAGCTGCATAAATTCTTGAATATCTGGGGAAAAGTAATATAAATTTCACTTCGCTTCGTCCTTTTCTTTCCACTATCGCTTATAGTAACTCTTTTCTTTCAGCCAGCCGTGGTCTTGTTCGTAGCTGTTAATTTTATTAACATATTAAAACATAAGGATAATTGTTACCATAATATAAATAGTGTAATGTAAATAGTGTAGTATCGTTTCGTAAGCGTTGTACTGTAAGTTGTGTTAGCTCTGCATGTTATTATACATTGAACTCTCTACCTCTTTTCTGATTGGCCGAAAGCGTACAGTGAATTTTCGAAATCAGCGCCCGTGGCGTCATAACTGCAGATTATGTATTATTGTTTGTATTAAGATTTAATCTGAATTAAAAGAGAAACGAAGCTAAAACAAAATCATTAATGCGCCTCCATTTCCGAGTTCAGTTTCTAGCATCGTACATTACTAACACATCGAGGCATGCGTATATGTTTCAAATTACTTCATAACTTTACTTGTTATGTTAAATAATCGTCCTTCATAGAACTGTTGAGACAAGAAAATTCTGACAAGGGCTAGCTATCAACCTCGTTCCCAGGGCCTTTTTTCTCTCCCAAGCCAGGGAAAAGGCCCTGGGAACGAGGTTGAGCTAGCTATCTTTGTATCTTTCCCTCCTCCTCCTCCTTCTTAATGGTGTTTCAGTTCTTTTTTCGCTTTTTATCCAGAAACTACTACCCGTGTATTACCAACATTTTAAACAACCATTGAGAGGATATGGGTTAAGAAGACAATAAGAACAAGGTTTATACGGTTTCTGTCTGTAGTATTACTTTGACAAAAGATATATATCTGCGCAATTCTTGAGTTTGTCTCAGCAAGATCTGTCAAGGATTGAGGTCTGGATTACATGCATATACAGTCATTTTTTGGTAAATATGGCCTTTTAATTTAAAGTTTTAAAGTTCTTGTTCGTAGTGCATTGCCCCATGGGCCTTTCTGTCGAATTTCTATGCACTGTGTTCATCAGCTTCAGCGGGCACGTTGTCGTAGGGGCGTGACTCATCCTGCTTGTCCAAGTCACAATACGGTACATCCCTCGTCATGATCACCTCCAGACGGTCAATCAATTCTGAGAAACTGGGACGAGAAGACGGATCTTCATTCCAGCACTCAGACATCAGCTCATATCTGCCATGGATTAAAAGATGGCAAACACTTAATTATCTGTATTGCGGAACATTCCCGACCAATGTACAATGTTTGTCAAAACCAACCTGAATCGAAACACATCACAACGCTAAATCAGTTTCCCGACACTGTACAGGTGCGTGGAGGGCAAGATGTGCAGAAAACGACATGTTTGAATAGCTATGATCAAGCTTGTAGGCAGGTGATCAAACACAATGTGAACAAGAATCGACGTGAGGCACTACCACCTGAACCAATGTATCGTCACAAAATCTTATAAATAATTACTAAATGAACGCTTGTAAAACAGGAAAATTTTAATTACTAGCAGTATTTATAAGCCTGTTAATATTGAATTTGTGACTTTTTTTTAGCTCGATCTAATTTTGCTGACACAATAACAAAGTTATTGTCAGCAAATTCTTACTCAGCATCCCTAACTTAGGACGCCTTTAGACCGAAATACCACTCTCTTATATGAAAATAATAGATTGTAATCGGGAGAACTTAGACAAATCTTCTGTTCATTTGACCGGATATAGTTCAAATTACAGATCCTTTGCAGATAGTTAATTTAAGCCACTTTATGGTCTTAAAGTGGCTACGTCATGGTTAAACGGTTTGAAAAGTTTAGCCTCAATTTTTCAAATTCGTTGTGTGTAATCCATGTCAGTCTTCTCCATCCTTAACCGTCCTTGTTCCTCTTTAATTTATTTTTATCTCTTTGGTGTTTTTCTATCTTAAAGTATTATTTTCATGTTTCCTTCAATTTAAAGGTAATTTTGTCCATGGTCAAAATAACTTAAAATACCGTGACGGAGCCCCTTTAACATTGGTCGTTCGCATATCCGCTCTTTGAAAACGGCGCGCAATGTTCCTCCGCGGTTTTCGTGGTCTTCATGTGGGGTTGTTCTCTACTTTCAGGATCTACATTACCAGTTGTTTTACACGATATAAATATATTAATACGAGTAACTAACTGCAAGGGACCGCATACGATAACACTGCCAACGTAGGATCTACAAGAGATCTGATCAGCCAAAATAAATGTGTATAAGGGCAATAGACTGTAAGGCTGATACTACGTGAAAAACGTTTCGAGACACCAACATGACAAGAACCGATAAAGCAGGATCGCAACAGTGGACAGCTGTTTCGGCCTTTTTGGGCCTCGTCAGCGCTGTGTAGTGAAGATATGTAACGCCAGCCAAGGAGCCAACGCACATAAATTGCTACAAGACCCGTTCACTATATCAAGTTCCGTTCTTTGAACTCACTTGCGCTCCGAAACACGCGTTGCCACAGCACGTGTTTCGGAGCGCAAGAAGACCAAAGTGTCACATTGGTGTTTCGAAACGTTTTTCATGTAGTATCAGCCTTGCAGTCTATTGCCTTTAAACACATTTTATTTTGGCTGAACAGATCTCTTGTAGATCCTACGTTGGCAGTGTTTATCGTATGCGTTCCCTTGCAGTTAGTTACTCATTTGTAATTTTTGGACCGTAGGTCTTTTCAGATCCGATACGCCGCGTCTTTAAGCACGGTCCTGGCCATGCGGTTGAATGTTTAAATGTTTAGGCTGGCCCTGTCCAGCTGCATTTATTTTTTGCTTTTCGAGACACCAATGTGACACTTTGATCTTCTTGCGCTCCGAAACACGTGATGTTGCAACGCGTGTTTCGGAGCGCAAGTGACTTCAAAGTACGGAACTTGGTATAGCGAACGGGTCGTTTTGCAATTTATGTGCGTTGGTTCCTTGACTGGCGTTACATATCTTCGCTACACAGTGCTGACGAGGCCCAAGAAGGCCGAGACAGCTGTCCACTGTTGCGATCCTGCTTTATCGGTTCTTGTCATGTTGGTGTCTCGAAACGTTTTTCACGTAGTATTAGCCTTGCACTCTATTGCATTACTACGAGCCACGTGGTTATTTGCAAGTACTGGATTGTTATTTGTTTTCATGTATCTTCCCTATTTCGAAAGAGGAACAAGTGATCTTAACTCAATTCAGTTACTTACACTTCATCACAACACATGTCAGGCCTTTCCATGCGATAACCAGTCTTCAAGAGGCGACACAGCTCTCGGTTGGTTAACGTAGGATATGGCACACCTCCTGAAATACATCAATAAATAAGAAAAAAGTCTATTACAAAAACTGAAAAAAGGTTAAGTGAACTAAATTCTCGCCTTAATTGATTAATTAATAATAATAATAACAATAATAATAATAATAATAATAATAACAATACTAATAATAATAATACTAATAATAATAATAATAATAATAATAATAATTATTTTCTTAAACTTACCCATGGTGGCCATTTCCCAAAGAAGTATTCCAAACGACCATCTATATGAAAAAAGAGAAAATCAAGAAATACGTACTTATCATGACATGTACTTAACAAAGATTTTAAGGAGTTCTCTTTTTAGTCAATGTACTAAAATGACAAGCTGCCCCTCGAGCTTATTTTTTTGGGCCGCAAAGTGGAGCCAGACACCCATATAGGAAAGGAAAGGAAACCCATGAATGGACTATTTCATGGTTAGCATGGCTAACGGTATAGCTCATGGGCGCGTACGCACGAAAACGACGGCGGCGGCGACGGATTCTCGCAAGATGGCGGTCATACTTCAGCTAATAGGTTGACAGAGACATAGACCCTTGGATTATGCACACAGGACGAAATCACATGTTTTCGTATTTCTGAAACGTGGCAGAAACATGCAACTCCATGGCTCCGTTATATTTACGTCCTTCTTTGATACCGAACATCCACCTCATGTTATGATCAATTAACACCTGCCACATTAAGGTGTCCGCTGACCAGTCTATCGCAGAGTTAAGCTTAGCGCTCACCGACGTCCCGTACTTTTTAAGTTGACCGTTGATCAATCGCGGGCTCAATCGGGGTTGACCGCTGACCAATCGCCGGCTCGTGTCATGTTAGCTTGTCCAAAACAGAACCCGGTTGTTCAGCTTGTTAACGCCAAGTGTTTTTCACTGCTTTTGCAATTGTGTATTTGAGAACCTTGAGATTATTCGAACTAAAAATAGAAGGCCGTGCAACAGAAACAGAAAACCTCATTGTTAAGTTACAAAAACAAATCAAAATTCTCCCTTATCCAGAGCCAACTTAACCAGGCTTTGAACAACCTGCTCTGCTTTTAGGCTTCGCTGAATCCATATATTAGCTCGATGATACACGCCATATTCTCGAAAGAACAAGTTGCACTTCTCCATATCTATGTGCGTCTGAGGTTAAAGGATAAGGCTTTGCAGTCAAGCAGCAAGATTGACTTACACATCACTCTTAATGGTGTAAATGCTGTCATTAATTGATTCTGGGGCCATCCATTTCACAGGGAGCTTCTTCGTATTCTTTCCACTGTACACGTCCTCGTAGATTTCTCGCATCAAACCAAAGTCTGACACTTTGACTCGGTTATCACTGCCAACCAGAATATTACGAGCTGCAAGGTCGCGATGAATGAAGCCTTTCTCTGCAAGATGATTCTAAAAACACATGAAAGAATTAAAAGAGCACACTTTATTTATAGAAATAAAGACTACGAGACTTTTTCTTCTTTTTTGCGAGCCCTGTATTCAAAGTTATTAAGGTGTGTTACCAATAAACGAGGCACGCAAGACCAATCTCGACTTCATTTCCAAACGATCTGTTCTTGTGGAGGTCGAGAGTCACTACTAAAAATCATCTTTATACCTTATCTGCTTTCGAATTACCTATATGAATACCTACCATTCCTTTCGCTATTTGCCAAGCAAACGAAAACAGCTTTTCAGTAGTAAAGCTGTCTGCTTCTTCTTCTTCTTCTTCTTCTCTTCTTCTTCTTCTTCTTCTTCTTCGTCTTCTTCTTCTTCTTCTTCGTCGTTGTCCTCGCCATCATCATCATCATCAAAATCACCATCATCATCATCATCATCATCATCATCATCATCATCAATATTTTCAGTTGATATCAATATGGCGGAAGCGCTGTTGTTTCCCTGTAATGTCGATGACATCGGCGGCACTTTTTCGCCGTCATCATCAATATTTTCAATTGATATTAGTATGGCGGAAGTGTCGCTTTTTTCCTGTGATGTCGAGGGCATCGCCGAGAGTTTCAGGCTTTGCTCATCCAGTAAATAGTGTCTGTTTTCTTCCTTTTCCTCCTCGTCGTCGTCGCCGTTTTCATCGTCGTCGCCGATGTCATCGTCATCGTCGTCGTCATCATCATCATCATCACCAATATTTTTACTTGATATCAAGAAGGCGGCATCGTTGCTGTTTTTCTTAAATTGCATCAGTTCCATGCTTCCCTTGTCTAGAAAACCGTGTTTGTCCTCATCTTCATAATCAAGGTTTTCAGTTGATATCAAAATGGTTTCAGCGTTGGTCGAGGGTATCGGCATCAGTTCGATATTTTCCTTTTCCAGTAAATCGTTGTTGCTTTCCTGAATAAAAAAAGAAAAACAAAAACAAAAAAGCAATATAATCTGAAAGTAATGATGGTAAACTAAGCGCGTGTAAATTACTTCGTTCTTCATATTTTGGGTAGGGAGGACAGGAGAGAAATTGTGGCGCTTATTTCAAACCCAATGTAGCATAAGAAGAGAATAAAATCTTCGTAAACACTTTTTAGAATATATCTTATACTTCTTACAGCTATTGTGACTTTGTTGACCTAAGTAATGTCATCATATTTGCTACCATACATTAGTAAACGTACGTTCGTAGATACCAATCCAAATAATAATATGCGTATTGACCACTTAAATTTGTTATAATCTTTGCAAATGCAGTTTTAAGAGCCAATACTTCCTTTGAAATAAACAATAAAAAAGGGAACACTTTCATTTTTCAATTACTTACTGCAGCAAGATTCTCTGAGGAAAGGGTTATATCAAGGATGATATCTCTGTTATCTCTTGACGAAGTCGATTCCATCATCCGCAAAGTTTGCTCTAGCAGTGGTTTATCGCGATCGATCCCTTCCTGAGTATCATCGTCTTTTTCCTGTAAAAATACGGATATTTTAATATCTGTATTTCACAGTGTAGGTCAAAATCCCACGGTAGATTGACATATGTCTTCGTAGGATACCTAGAAAAAGGAGGAGTTAATACTAGAAAGGGAGAGACGTTCTACAATTGCCACCTTATATTCCACCGTCAGAGCTGAAATGTTACATCAGACTGGATCAGTAGTCTGGAGAGGGAATGAAGGAAGAGAATAAAAGGCTGGATGAATTTTTTGTGGGATTAGAGAGCGATAGGTTTTTTATCCCCGGGATTTTAACTCATTGACTCCCGGAACTTTTTGTAAGAACACGTGTTTTGACATTTTGGAGATTTTCAAGCTGCATGGATGTGAGCCAAATTAGCTCTAATCTAGTCCAAAAGGAATTTGCAACAAGACAGCTTGTTTTTCTTTCATTTATCGTCGCGTTTTATGACACTGTGGCTCGGGCATGCGTAGAAATCAAAGATTGGTGGAGAAAGTGACCTACGTCTTTACGCTTCTCGATTTTTGGATTTTTTTTCCCTTTCCTTTTCCTCCTTTTCTTTTCTTTTTGCTGCAGTGACTGACCTTCTACTGAGCTTTCTTGCGGTTAAAAAACTTTTAAGGAAGCGTCATCGAGACGGCCAATTTTTAATCATGAAGTAGCCAGGTGAAATGGCAGGACATTTTGCTATGAGTTTTTCACTCAAATTTTTGAGCATTTTTGGGCATATCTCAGGCTCCGTTAAGCCTATCACCCTGATCTGGGTATCATTGGAAAGATCTTTTCCTTCTACAGAAGTTACGTATAGATGACGCCAATGGGTTAAAGTATCAGGTAATGCTCTAGTTCGTCCCTTAATGAAGTTCCGTACTTATCCAGTCCTTCTAGTGAATTGTATTTTTATACTGATCGCTTTTTGATATTTTTCTGACATCTATCTTTTTTTTTTTTCACACGCGGAATGAAATACTCTTTCAACTTTCCTACTGAAATTTTGTTTTCAGGGCCATTACTATTTTGCCAAAACATTATAAAGACGAAATTGGTGATTTATGATAATGATGCTAAAGTAGTTTATAACCTGAGGAAGCTGTCCAGAGGACATGGCGATTTCTTTGTCCACTCGAAACTGCCAGGAATTGCCAAGGTTCGATTTTCATCCTGATGTCCTGCACCTAAAAGGAAACACCAATAAAGATGTGCATTCCCTGTTTAAATATGCATTAAAAGTCATCTA
>JAHPZR010051404.1:0-11043 GCA_019787425.1 Platygyra sinensis | reverse complement strand
CAATGTCAGGCATCTTGTTTAAAATGCTCTTTGAGAACCTTTAGACTTATCGTGTTTGGAATAGCGAGAAAGTTCATGTTTAACATTGCCGTGTACGCTTGCTTGGTTCGCAAGTGGAAGGGGCGGAGTAATGCAAGTGTTTACACAGAGTTCACTTACCGCCCTCCCAATTGTTGGCTAATATGTGTGACGATTTGAATAGAGGTAGCAATTAGCCATGCAGGCTTAAATGATCACATTCAACTCTGTTCAGAGAAATTCTGTTACACAGAACTCACAGATAAGCGGCTTTCGGCTTTTCGTATTGAAAAAACTCACTACCTATCGCAGTAATTTAGAATATCAACCCCGACAAGAACAACATGCTTAAACGTTTTAATCGACTGAGTAGACAATTGTCAGCTGCCTTTAAAAGCTAAGAATATACACGTTATTGAAAAGGCGATAAAAGAATGTGTCACTAAATTTACCTTAGTGGACTGAAAAAAAGAAACATTGATTTGCTTTTATGTTTCTCTTATCTGTCAAGAACAGTGGAATTCAACGAAATATGAACGCAGTAAGTATTAGTGTATTTGTTGTATATTTTTAAACAAACCTTGAGGGCAAAATAATGACGGCGACATTCGTGAATTTTATATGAGTTTTATACATCGTGTAGATGGTTACTATCTGATAGAGTTTAAAAATAGCTAATTTGATTTGAAAACTCGCAGCTACTGTAAAATGCATTTCAAGCGGTGAGTCAATATACCGAAACAAGAAAGCTATGCATAGAAATTTGTTTGGCAAACTTTGCACTACCAGAAAAACGTACATTAATTTATTTTGTGTAAATGACAGCAATGTACACGAAAAAGGAAAGGCGTCAAAATTTAGCTTTCATAACTTGCTGAAAGAGCAATACCATTTTGTTATGTAACTCTGTATTCGGTACTAACTCTCGAAACTTCACTGATACAGTATGTAGTTTAATTTAATTTCGTGACCATGGTACGCTGAGCTTCAAGAAGTATGCAACACCTTATATGACAAATTTAACGTCGTGTAGACTGTTTTACCGAAAAGTTTTTCCAATGTGTGATCTTTGCCAAAATTATCAGTTTTCTCCATCTATCGTTAATATTGTCCAACGCTGCAAACCATCATGCTTCCATATTTTATCAACCAGTCATTGCTGACCTCCGGTTGAATTGCGAAATGGAACTGTGAGATATATTGGGGTTCCGGATAGCTTTTCAACTGTCACTGAGAAATTTTCCGTGCTCAGTCAGTTCAAGAGTCAATCTCTGAAAGATATATTTAGTTATTTTTTGATTGCAGAAGTATTTGTAAGCTCCTTACGATTAGATAAAGGCGGAGCTAACCCTGGGTTACAAATTCCACACGGTGGCGGCAAGAATATATACGTTCATTATATTCATTTGCAGTTTGTAATTAGTACAACGACGAGAACAAGAAATTTATACGCCCATTTAAGTTATAAACACAAAAAAAGCGTAAACTGGTCACGCGAGATGATAACTGACGAAAAAGAACAAAGATCTCTTAACATGATATCATGTTTGGAATGATCTGGAAAAAAATCGCAATTTCCGTTAACTTGGTTTGGAACTAATATCATTACTTCAAGTTTAATATCACAGCAAGATTTTGGCGTTAGTCTCTAGTCTTGCCACATAAAAAAAGGTGGACTGGGACTTCTCTCGCCCGGCTAGCCTCCCTCTGTCGTGCCGATGGGGCTAAATTTGTTGCTAATCCGGATTCCAGGAGATTAGTCGGTGCTTTTCATGTCCAGCAGGCTCTATTTGGACTCCACTTCGATCGACCTAAACGATTGCCAATCGTTTGAGACTTTGTCGAATAAAAAAAGAAAACAAGCCCGGGTCTATCTGACGCCTAGTAATCTCCTTCGTGGCCCCGCTTAACACCGCTGGAATGTTAGCTAATGTAGTTTTATAGCGAACTTGAGAGCACAATGCGGGAAAACTCCTCAAGGAGGGTGATGCTGTCGATATTGAAAGCTTCATCAATCATTGCAAAATTTAGAAACCCTCTTTCAACTCTTCACTAGCGATTTAAGGCTGATCTAGAACTGAGGGGGAGAGGGCAGGTCCGTTCGTTGATATATCAATTCTTCGCGCTCGTGAGAACATTAATTCCCTCGGCCTAGACTCGAGGCGAAACATGAATTTTCAATGCACACCTCAATTTAAGAACAAAAATCATAAGCCCATGTTAAATCGATGCAGAAAAGAATGAAAAATAATGCTCTTTTCTCACGTGATTCACGTGATCTAAGTTATGCTTTTAAGGTAGAAAACTAATCACGTGACTGATTTTCTTGCCGGTTATTATTATTATTATAACCCTGGATCAACCTCAATTCCACACCCCTTCCCCCAGACAATCTCGGAAAGCTCTTAGCGAACATTGACGCTTATTTTGCCTGGCCTATGTCTGTCCAATGCTCCCAGTTCAGTTTAGGGGAGGGAGGGGGGAATTTGAACTTGTCCCAACATTTTCAGCCCGCATTGCAGTTTCTTACTTAAATCCTGGCGCTATCAGGCTCCCAAGAATTGGAATAGCTTGCACAATGTCCTTAGCGCGCCATCGATCGGATTTTAAAACTAATAGAGAACTTTTACAGAGACTACGTAGTATCCATCGAATTGCTTTGTTATCCTGTAAACATAAACAGTTCTAATTCTGTGACAATCTTATACTTTTACTGTAAATAGTTATATATCTTTACTACATTTCTTTCGTCACCCATCTGTAAAATAACAGGTGTAGTTTTAAGTTTTAAACTAAGGCATATAGAGTTTAAGCGTACGTTTCACGTTGTTAAGATTTAGCGATTATACAGGGCGACCTACAGTTCAAGAGACAACAAAAACCCATTGGATCTAAATAATATTTGTAGGTCATCTCTTTTCTTTCTTTTAATCTTCTCTCCTCCTTTTACAATCAGGGTTTAAGAGTTTAAGATCATGTAAATCAATATTGAAATTGAAATCAGTATCATGGATATAGGAATTAAACTGATTGGACTTGATCCAAATATTAGATTAACCCACGCAATGATTTGACCTATATAACTATGTTTTTTATCAGTTCGATAAGATGTCCTGAACGATTATGAGCCTTTCTCGTTTTGAAAGTGGTTCTTTCTTATATTCCTGATCATTCTCATTTCCGCCGCGTCAATATCAGTAATTTTTCTCCGTCTCTTTCCAGAAAATCAAATTGCAGAAAACAAATTATCCCGCTCCGACCCACGTAAGCTCCAGCAAATCAAATTGAAGAAAACTAATTATTCCACTCCCACGTTGAGTTGAATTTCAAATACTTGTTTCAGTCTTGTCGAAGATACAGTTTTACACCAGTAGGAGATGCGGTGTCCATGTCGTTAGTGTACTCGTCTCCAGATCGAGCGGTCCGGGGGCCCGTTTCTCGAAAGTCCCGGAAACGTTTCGGGCCCGTAAAACAGCCATTTTTAGTTTCATCTGTATCTAAAAACGGAGAAGTGTAAATGCCTGAAAAGAACTGAGGAAAACTGTTCATATTAATAGTATGCAAATAAAACAGCTCTCTAAAGATAAGGTTCGAGATTTTGCTATGGCTTCATTTTCGGGTGTGAAAACTTTGCGGGACTCCCGGGTTGCCCTGGCCGGAGACAATGGGACCTTTAATCGGAGGACGAGGACGACTACGAGTACGAGTTTTCTGTTCTGAGCACGCGCACTTCGAAAAATGTTGGCCTCGAAACCTTGTGCGCATGCTCAGAATGGAAAACTCGTACTCGTAGTCGTCCTCGTCCGCCGATCTAAAGGTCCCTAATATATTGTGTTTGTGTTCTTGGACAAGACACTTGACTCTGACAGTGCTTCTTTCAGTCCAGGTGCGGGGTGTTCAAAAGGTGGATAACGCTATCCACCGGATTAAATTACTATCCAGCGGATGGCGTGGTTTGTTTTATTAACACATATCCACTGGATAGCGATTTATTCGGTAGATAGCGTTATCCAGCCATTGGACAACTGGGGCAGGTGTATAAGTGGGTACAATGGATTTTATCGTCCCAACCAGAGGAAACAGAAATACTCGCTTAATGCTATAGAAATCACAGATAAGCGCCGGACTGATGGACCAAGAACCCGGGGGGGGGGGGGGGGTACTCCAATATATGGGCTATATAGGTATGTGCCGCGGAATAGGGTATGGTTTTTGAGGTTCTCGGTCCTTAAAAAGAGTATCGTTTTATCCTTTTGTTACGGTATTCCTGGTGTGGTCCTTAGATAGGGTAGCTAAATTGTATTATCTAATACTGGAGTGTGGAAACGCCCGCCTAAACAAAAGGGGATTTTTCAAACTTGATGTATCCGTCTAAATGATTTCACAAGAGGTTTATAGTCGTTAAGCGGGTAAACACACGTAACGCCTCTTCAAGCCACATTATTAATGTGACTATCGTTGTTAATAGGTATTCGATGTAAGCGAGGTAAAGAAGGTACTTGTCCTAAATTTCTACATCGAAACAGTGAGTGTCGTAAACTAGACAGCGCAAGCTATCCCGATCAAGATGGCGTATGTTGTTTTCGACCAAACTATGTCGAGTAGAGTTAACTATGGTTAAATTCTTTTGTTTTACCGTCGTCCAGTACATTGGAGAACTTTAATTAGAAAAAGTTAATGAAAATCCCTTGTTTCTGTGCAAAGTTTTCAGCATTACGTAGGTACGTGTTGGAGCGACTGGAGTAAAAGTAAAATGTTATTGCATGCGTCTTTTCGTGTATGAAACACTCGCGAACAAAATCTGCGAGTTTCCAAACGTGGTACTTAGCAAAATTGAATATCCTAACGTGTGAACGCACGTTACAAGTTTTACCCCATATGAGTTTCTGACAGTGTATTGATGTAAATATTTTACTCAATGTGCCAAGGAGTACTGTATTTATTCTAATCCTTTTGAAGTATACACTTCAGGGTATCGTTCTTCTTACTGAAAAGGGCGGAGGTTGATTAAAACTGTAGAAAGCCTCAACTCCATAAGAATTTTTTTCCGATTTATTTTACTCAATTTGCCAAGGAGTATTGTATATATTCTAATCCTCGTGAAGTATACACCTCAGGGTATCGTTCTTCTTTCTGAAAAGGGCGGAGGTTGATTAAAACTGTAGAAAGCCTCACCTCCATAAGAATTTTTTTCCGATTTTACTCAATTTGCCAAGGATTATTGTATATAATCTAATCCTTGTGAAGTATACACTTTAGGGTATCGTTATTTTTACTGTAAAGGGCGGAGGTTGATTAAAACTGTGGAAACCCTAACCTCCATAAGAATTTTTTTTCGATTTATTTGCATTCGGGTTTTAGTTCCGTTAACTTTGTTCATCACAATGATTTAAGACCACCAGATATTGTTAACGATACGATCGTTTTTGTACAGAGATCTTACATTACTGCACTTGGCGGGC
Organism: Platygyra sinensis; assembly: GCA_019787425.1. Lineage (NCBI taxonomy): Eukaryota > Metazoa > Cnidaria > Anthozoa > Scleractinia > Merulinidae > Platygyra > Platygyra sinensis. Next base: position 5,563 of record JAHPZR010051404.1, on the reverse strand, counting down.
AGCCCTCACGAGAAGGGAAAAGCCCTGGGAACGAGGTTAAGGCTAACCCACTTCTTGTAATTAATTACCACGTCCACAACTCCACATGATACCCATTCAAAGGGTAAAAATATGAGTTTTACTAGAAAGATGTTTGGAATTTAAACTTGTTTATTTAACAAAAAGAGGGGGTTATTCAGCATTTTGGTCCAAAATAGGTTAAAAAGCCCAAAAGTTTCCAAAAAAGTGCTAGTTTTCCAAAAAATTGCTAGAAGTTGCTCTCTGACAAAAAAGTTGCTCAAATCCTAAAAGTTGCTGAAAAGTTGCCGAGCAGAATCTGGATAGGCCTACTCCTGAGCCTACAGGATTTCATCATTAAGTTCCCATCAAGTTCCTTCAAAGCATTCCTTACAGTCTTAACCATTTCATCATTTTTCCCCAGCGTTTCGTCACCTTTTAGCTACCAAAAAGTAGAGATTGGGAACGAGTCTCAGATCTGCTATTCGGTTTTTGCCCCCGCAGGGTTTTTGGCCCCAGAGGGCCAAAAACCCGAGGAGGCACCTTAGGACTCCCCGCGTAATAGAGAGAGAAGAAGAGAGAATGTAGGTATTTCCGGTATATAGCCGCAAAAAATCTCGATTTGATCGCTTGCACGCCCGCAAGGGATCGACGTTTTTCCCGCAAACGCTCATGGGAGGCCAGCAAAGGGACACGGGCGCGAGGACTTGCGGGATCGGCGTCTATGCCACGAGCTTTGTCCTTGGTTTAGATCTCGAGTTCAAGCGTCCCTGAAAAGCGTTTGTATTTGCCGGTCTCCATTACTATTTCAGCTCGATTAAATTAGCTCGCTTCGAAATGGCCGAGATTATGATCTAAAACAAATTGAAAACGCTTTCAGAGATCCTGAAGATCAGAAAAACAGCTCAGAGAGTCCTGAAGTATACTAGATCGAAATTCGAGGCCAGTGTGGTTCATTTGCGACTAAATAGCTAAATCAGTATAGTACCTTCCGATCGTCAGAATTACCCAAGGATAACAATAAGGTGACAGGCCTGCGCGACTCCCATTCACGTGTAGTAGCCGCTTAGGAAGTTTTGCCCCTTTTGTATGGTACGATCGGAGGATCTTTGAATATTTCCCTAAGCACTAATCCTGTGTTTTCAGGGAGACATTTCGTCAGAGTAAAGCCGTTAGAGGTCATATTTCTGTGTGGCTTCCGCTGTTATCCGCTTGTAATTTGCAGAGTTTGACACCTCTGTTTTTTTTTGCCAGTTTTTTCTCTTGATATTGCAAGATATGTTTTAGGTTCTCTCAAATGTTAGCTCTGGAGGAATAAAGTTTGAAATATTCCTTTGGCATCTCGTTTATTTGGATGGCTTATTTTCACTGAGTAATCTTACGGCAGGGATCCAGATGTAAATGTTTTGCGGCGTTTTCATTGAGGACAAAAAGCTTGACTCTAATTTGCATATATGGCGACTGTAACGCGATACTTTTGTTTACATTTCACCTCTGTTGTGCTTTCGAGATACGTTTGCTCGTACACTCTTTTCTTTTCTAAGGATGTTATTTTTCCGGCCCAGACTGAATATTCTTATTTTTCTGCCGATTTTAGGCTGAAAATATTCTTGTATTATTCTTACATTATAGCTTATGGCATTTTCGTTTTATTTAGAATTTATTAGGCTAAAAGTACAAGTGTTTGGTTTCTGGATCTGGATCGCGTTCAGCACATTGTGCATGTGCTCTGGACACCACTTTCGTAGCGAGGCCAAGATGTCACATCAAAATATATTCTTATATAAAAAAGAGTTCATATCAAGACAATTGTTTTTTTTTAGTATCCGACTAGAACAATAACGTTCAATATTTTTGTTTCAATGAGCAGAAATAAAAGAAAGCGGGGGCAGCTTTAGTGATAACTATTACTAGTTATTCTAAAGCTGACTGAACCAGTTGAGCAAAAAAAAATTGGAAATAATGGGGAAGCTAAGAAATCAAGTGAGTTACTAACAGAGGTCGCGTCGTCAGAAAATTGGATAATTTCTTTTTTACTCCTCAATCTGATAAGTAGTTTAAAATCATTTAATAACTGTGCTTGCATGTTTGTTCTATAATATAACTCTCTTATGATTCAGCTTGTTTCGAAAATCCGGGCTTTGTCTTTGTCGAGTGCTAGGCAATCGAAAGCAGCTTGCAGGAAAAGGGCGAGCCGGTGAAAACTTAAAGTACATATGGGAAACTAATAAAAGGTTTCTTTAAAACATTGTAAACTCGAAATAACTCGATAACCTATAGATAACCTACTCGTTTGGATAGATCAGCACTATTGTTGAAAGTATGAATATGAGTTTTGTTGGGTTTCCTGACCACACAGTTACTGAATCTCAATTCAAAGAAGCTAATCCACCCCCAGTCTTCAAATTGCAATCGGTTTTGTCTTCCGTTGGGATTATAAAAGATAATGAGCTCAGAACTCCCAGTCTTCACGTTACGAATTATGGTGCGTCTGGAAAGAACTATTGATTTCATTACAGTCACGGGAAGGAACAACATTCCAGAACACTCTGATAAATTTCACAGGAAAAACGTCGGAGGCAGTGTCAATACTACAGTGGAGAAATTTGAAGACGCAGCTCCATTTATTTCTACGGTTAGGCCTACCGTCTACACTAATCCGTCACGAAAACGCAGCTTTACGAAAAATGACGCTCTTCAAACCTGAGGAATTTTAAAACGCTGGCTTCCCGTTTTTCGTGTGGACGGAAAAACGGTTTGAAAACGGAGCTTTTCGAACAAGATGACGTCACGAAAATCACGTGATTTTCCTCAAACACAAATCCAAAATGGCCGACCGGTGTTGTGGGACGGCGCCTAAGAAAACATAGCACTTATGCAGTTTCACTTCGATTTTCAAACACATTTGGCACTATCCATCTAAAATAAAACAGAGACGACTATCAAACACGCGATTTAACAAAAAGCTTTATTTTCATTTTAATTTTATGTTATGCCTTAATTAAGCCGAGTCAAGATAATGCCAGCTAAACTCCTTCTACGGGCACTCGTATCCAAGCAACGTTTTTACAAATGTCCGATAAGATTGCGCATGCGTTTCTGGCACTTTCCTCTATTCCACTAATCTTCGCGCGAAGTTTCTGCTGCTTTGACATCGTTCTCATAATTATCTTGAATTGTCTCAGTTTACTTCCGTTCTATCTGGCACTTGGGGAGTCAATCGCCTTTTACTCTATGTTAGCAACTTCCTCCATGTAGGCGGCCAAAACTTTGGTCTGATGATGAAAGCAAATGAAATAAAAATTAAAATCATATTTCATAGAGAGTAGATCAATTTCGATATAATAAAATTCAGACAAAATTTAGACCACAATACGAGGGTCTGGGGAATAACTTCAGAGTTTGCGTGTCTTCTTGCTGAGGTCTTTTGTGTTAGGCTAATATATGGAAATTGGGCCATTGTCCTGAAACCTGACAAATTTCTTTGTTTTATGTTTTTGTTTGCTTTTCCCATATCTTTATGGTTTCCTTCTGACCTGTTGTCACGAAGCTCTCTAGAACCTCTAATTTCATTGGATCTTGTTGGCACGAAGCTCTATTGTTTTAGGGTTAGGGTTCATTGTTACCATTGTGTGTATATCATTTTCTCAACCAATCCTGTGAGACGTTCCGAAGAGCTTTGTGGCGGCCCCTTCTGACTGAGGAAGTAACCAACAACATTGGTGACGTAATTCACGTACAGTGCATGAGCGTAAAACAAAAGCCTGTGCACGGTCGTGGACCTTCTAACCTAAATCTCCGCGTCTTTGTTTGCTCGTTTGATGTTTGCCGGGCTTTATAATTAATCCACAATATCAACTATGTTAAAACCAATCACTCGGTGAGGAAATCGTTTCACCTCCCGTCCAATGACGAATGTGAGAGCTTTATACATGAGTCAGCGGATTCACAAAAAAGGGCTAACAGGGGGCGACGGGGCGAAGGATCGAGTGAAATTCACCGCCATACATACAACTACTTCAATGGGCAGAACTAATATATTTTACTCCCTTCATGTTACGGGAACCAACCTAATGGTCACAGTGCTCAATGGCCTGCCAACAGGCTCCTGGCGAGGAGGGAAGAAAAATCAGCCAGTGCGAAACAGAAGAAACATGTTCGGGCTCACCAGGAGTGCTCAAATTAACAAATGGACGTCAATTTTTCATGCGTCTGTACTGTTATTGGTCATGAATTTCGTCATAACACTGTCAAAGTAGCTGTGTATCCACGAGGCGATAGCCGAGTGGATCCGCAGACTACTTTGACAATGTTATGACTACTTTGACATTGTTTTTTACGATAACAGACTTGCGTGTACTTGCGAGGAAACTTGCGAGTCCGTTTGGCCACCCAACGCAAGTCTCTTCGCAAGTTCAACTTGCGTCCACTTGCAGGCCCGTTTGGCCAGGGCTTTAAGTTACATCAGTCGTCAGATATTTTCGGTGCACGTTCGAACGAAGAGACTCGAAATCTGCGCGCCACAGAGCAAAAAGTCCAGTCCAGCCGCGCACGTTTCCCACAGTTCTACCATACATGATTTTCCAGTTTCAAAAGGTGGGGGGATGGCAGCGTCCCGAGCATGCGCATACAAGTTATCCTGGACTTTTTTCTAGCAGGGTTCAACCCTTCTATAGAGCGGGGAAGGTTAAGTTTAGAGAATGATCTAGAAAGCAATAGAAGCAACGATACTGACTCCTTCGATGTAATTCTTGCGATCCATCTTTTCGTTCTGTGAGTGCGCGCCATCATCACACGCTCCAAGTGGCAGCAACATCACGTTCTTTCCAGTGGCTTCTTGTAAGGTCAAGGTCACGGGAATACTTCCGCCCTCGCGGGTCATGTCGGGATCAATCCCAAACACTACAATGGAAAGAAGCAACCAAGGTATTGCGTTACATTTGTTACCTAGGACTGCGTGATTTAGCTTACACTCCGTCACACGTACCTGTATTCAGAGCATTTTTCGCTGCTTGGTAGTTAACGTGATTGTAGTCACTCACCCATGGTCGACCCCCATGACCCATTGACACTCTGAAAGAAATTAGGCCAGGATTAAGGAATATAAAATTGAGTCATTGCAATTATGCACAGTATCATTGTCTTTAAATTTCCTTTTCTACGTTATATGTGTCGTGGAGAGTGGGAAGATTACGGAAGGCAGGACAAATTGGCGAGCGTCACTTCGGTAGGTGCGAGAGTGAACTGCACGCCTGTTGAAGTTACCGCACTTCCTGACACTACCTCCCAAATTTGGTCAGCGCACGCTGAAGGTACCAGGAATCATGTAGTAGTAGTAGTAGTAAACTTTATTTGAACTGAGCCGTAATTGCATCACGTGTAGTGTTGCTGAGCAACATGACGAATTGAGATGGAAACAAGCCGACGAGGCAGCTTACTTTTCTGATTGGATAACAACAATCGAAACTGATCTCTTCGGGCGCTTCAACGAAGATTTACCCGACGTATGGTTCCGAACGCGCTTGGCACTTTAACCAAGAGAAAATATTTCTAGAGTACATTCTCC
>JAHPZR010051403.1:0-43517 GCA_019787425.1 Platygyra sinensis | reverse complement strand
CTGGACTTTCCTTGTCAACAAGGCTTATATTTCTTTGCCCAAATGTTTGCTTGGCTTAAAAAGAGTTATTTCAAATTTGAATTTGTTGGATTAGCAAAAATATAAATATACGAGCGATAACACCACTTGAAATTATTTTAGTAAACATGTAATTTCTCTCGTCAGTCAGCCCTTACAGTCCGACAGTAAACCAGCTGCTTGTTAAGTTAACCGAGTTCTCTTTCCAAACTGTCAATGGACTAACATGTTTGAAGAGATAACAAGGCCCATAAAAGGCGTTTGAATTGTTTCTTAGTTACTGTGGCAACGAGGAGCTTTTGTAACTTAACTATACCAAGTAGCTTTGCCAATGATATTTGCTTGCCGAATAATAATCTACAGATAGATATCTTTCAGACCGGCATGGCAGCATTAAACTTTAGTGAAGATGGACAGCAAAAAGGGGTTGGAGACTTGATTTGTTCGCCAGATTTAACTTCTGGACTGCACGGCCAGTTGACATTCATTTCAGTTTTAATCATTTTCATGTCCGTTACTGCATTTATTGGGAATAGTCTGATCCTAATTGCTCTTCACAAGGAGTCTTCGCTTCATCTGCCGTCCAAACTCTTGCTTGGTAGCCTTGCAACAACTGATCTCTGCGTTGATCTTATTTCAGAGCCTCTTTTTGCTACCTATTGCATGTCTATAGCGAATGAACATTGGAATATGTTTCGCTACGCATCAACTCTGAGCTTTACAGCAGCAAGTATTTTCTGTGGAGTGTCTGTGTTGACACTGACTGCAATAAGCGTGGACAGACTTCTCGCGTTGTTGTTAGGACTAAGATACAGACAAGTTGTAACTTTAAAGCGAAGTTACGTAATCGTTATTGCCATTTGGGTTCTGTGCACTGTCTATTCAGCGATACAATTTTGGAATCGCCTGATAATCTTATGGTGCGCTGGCATAGTAACATCTCTGTGTCTAGTAATCTCGAGCTTCTCTTTCACAAAGATATTCCTCACCCTCCGTCATCATCAAAATCAAGTACAAGGCCATGTTCAACAACGAAGACAAACAAATCAACTGAATATAGCGCGATACAAAAAAGGCAGTGTCCACTGCAATATGGCTGCAACTGACGTTGGTCGCTTGTTATCTACCCTGTAATATAGTGTTGGTTTTGACGGTATATAGTGGACTATCTTCATCTCTTTGTTACACTTTGATTTATACAGGTACTTTACTTTACTTAAATTCGTCGTTAAACCCGATTCTTTACTGCTGGAAGATAGAAGAAGTCAGACAAGCAGTGAAGGGCACAATCAGACAAGTGCTTTGCCTTTGTTTTTCGAGTTAGCTGTCGTAGACCAACACGATGAAAAGATAAAAACATTACCTATGTTCAAAGATAAAGACTTTAGAAGAAAATTAATGCTTAAAGGTAGCTGCTGGCGAAATGTTTAAGCATTGTTTTGTAAATTAAACGGCTGTCGTTTTAAATTGCAACTGACAATTTTACAGTTGTTAATAAAGAGAGAAAATATGCTGCTGTAGACTGAAGGCCAGTGTATTTGTTAAACTTCTCATATTTTCTTTGAAAGGCAACCGTTCCTGATGGAAATATCGTTGCTTCAAGTTTACCCGTCCGTCTTTAATTTAAGTTAAACCTTGGCTGAAAAAGTTTTTGGTTAGGAACATTTCCAAGGTTTTGTCTTACTGACTGAGAACTTTGCAAACGCGTTCCAAAATAAAACTTGAGATATTCTCTGCGCTTGTCACAATTCCTGTTAAATTTACAATTCTCAACGACAGAGATATTACTTTCGCAGAAATTGCGTCTAGTTTACGGATTACCAGAAAAATCGTTCTTTCGAAAACGAAAAATTCACGGGCACGAATTGTGTTAAAATACAGTTTTTTTTCAAAATCACTTGGGTCGCAAAATTCTGCGTCTAGTGTGTCTCTCTCTCCAGTGTCCCTCTTTGGAATTATCAAATCCACGATGGTTGCAGAAATTCTGCGTCCAGTCGTGAGCCTAAATTCCGTTAAAATATCCCTCTTTGAAGTTATCAAATCCACGATGGTTGCAGAAATTCTGCATCCAGTCTTTGCCACATATTCCGTTAAAATATCTCTCTTTGGAGATACCAAATCCACGATGGTTGCAGAGATTCTGCGTCCAGTCATGAGCCTAAATTCCGTTAAAATATCCCTCTTTGAAGTTATCAAATCCACGATGGTTGCAAAAATTCTGCGTGCAGTCGTGAGCCTAAATTCCGTTAAAATATCCCTCTTTGAAGTTATCAAATCCACGATGGTTGCAGAAATTCTGCATCCAGTGTTCGCCACAAATTCCGTTAAAATATCTCTCTTTGGAGATATCAAATCCACGATGGTTACAGAATTTCTGCGTCCAGTCGTGAGCCTAAATTCCGTTAAAATGCCCCTCGTTGAAGTGAGTGAGTGAGTGGGTGAGTGAATTAATTAAGAGAATGCACATATGCAGGTTGTGTTCCATGGTGCAATTAAAGCCCTGCAAAGCAACTCTAAAGTGTCCACATTGTAACTGACCAAGTGTATATAAAAGAACTTGAAAACATGAATCTCATTGTCTCACCATATTCTTAGAATTCACTGTATTGGCATACAGAACACCTCAAGAGCTACATCATTGAGATTCGCTAAAAAAGACTTTAACTTGCCTCTTTTTTAAAATTGTGATGTACCTACCTGTCGTGTTGGATTTCTTTCCTTATCTTGCAATGCTTGTAAATTGTCTGGAACAGTACAATTGACAGAAGAAGGACTGATTTTGTCGGAATTTAAGACCTTGTCCAGTGGCCACTCCCATTCCTCTGGCAAATCAACCCGTTTGTCCACTCTGGTGACCCATCGAGACCAAAATGTTGCGCCTTCTTCAGGATAGTGCTCTTGGAACATGTTCAAGTCACGCTTTAAGCCATGGACATCAATTTTTGTTCAAACAGGTTGAACCAAACTTGGTTTACATGTACTTGTTGGGCGTGACTAGGGTAGGGAAAGGAAATAACAACATCAAATGCCTAAACTTATGTATTACATAAATATTAAAGATTTCACAGTTTCATTTACAAACTTGTCATTTACTCTACGATTTTTTTGGACAAACACTACATACTTTGATTTGAGCGGTATCTTTTATGACTGGTTTATGAAACCCAAGGAAATGTGCAATTTGGAAGGCAAGTGTTAGTTTATCCAAAACATAAGTAAGTAATTATGCAATGCATAAGTGGTTACTACAGAGTTGTCAAAATAAGCCGGCAACTGGTGCATTCCACCTGCCATTCTGATTACTGCATCAGCTACTCTGAATGTTAGTAGGTCATTTTGAAGCATGATATTGGAGAAGGAAAATAAAAATAGCTTCTTTTTGGATGGAACCTGCTACTCAAAAACCTACTGACAACCTTGCAGTTATAACAGCCAAACAGCATCAATTTACAAAGGAGGAAGGAACATAATTTATGTTCTTGCATGAAAATAGACATGTATGTAGTGTGCTTAGTGACAGACCATTAGTTACTTACCTTCAGAACAATCACTGGACCTTCCCATGGAATATGTGAATAGTTTCGATAAAACATCTCACACCTTCCACTTGCATTGCGAACAAACTTGAAACACTTGGACTGGGTGTGGTCATGAAGTTCCTCTGCATGGGGTGCTAGCCACTCTTTGATGTTATAAACCACATCCAACAGAAATGCTTGGGTTTTGATGTTCGGAACACAGTTGTGCATAGCTTCAAACATTTCTATACAAAAAAGGAAACAAGCAATTATGCACTACTACTACATGTATTCTAAGTGTACCCTTCTATTATTGCTATGGACCATACACATTCTTCAATGAAACTCCTATCATTTTTTTTAAAGAAAGACAACAGTTGGCAAAATAGACTTGACCAACATTTAAAAGAATGACTAGCATGGTCATATTACTGCGTAATGATGTCTGACTTTTTTTTTTAGAAAAGGATAAATATAGCATGGCAGGGGATACTAACCATCTACAGTATAGACATCGTTCAGGTCTAAATGTTGTGAATACACTCCAAAGAATGCATCAATGTTTTCGTGAGTGTGGCCGACTGGTAAAAAGTTCAACTTGACCTATACAATATTCAAAATAAAACTTTGTTAGCAGTCCGGTGGATAATTTTTCTCTCATTATCCTGGCTCGCCTTGATTAGGGCTGCTACCTATGGAGTCAGGGGATTAATACTTTATTCTTACATGTAAGTAATAAAAATATTGTTGTTGTTACTTTGACAAATGCTCAGACACTTGATTTCAGTTTGTATTTCTATAGGTAACTAGGAAGCATGCAATGTAACGGTAGTAGGCTCCTTGGGTTTGTACAGTTTTACACCTTCATCCAAGAAAATTGTTTTGCTTATAACCTGATGTCAGTGTTAAGCTACTAGGAGTATTTCTGTGAAAGTAAGTGTCTTGCTGACCAAGATGCAAGCCATATAACTACATGGGAATTGCTTAAAGTTCCATTTTACTTAATTGGGCATTAAAATGAAACAAACCTTATCAAACACAAGCAGCTCCACAATGAGAGCTAGCAGCCACATCATGTACTGGTTTTTGTTCTCCTTCACACAATTGGCAAGTTGAAGGTTGAATACTGGAGGGAGTTTATAACACTTGCACCTTTCCATTAGCATCTTGAGCAGCACTGTTGCTGTAAGATTTGGATCATGAGGCCACTGATAGTAATCAAAGGAACCAAATATATCTTTCCCAGTTGAAGATTGCCCAGAATGGAAAATTCCACCAACAAGGTGAGTGTCAACATTGGTTAAGTTACATGTGGTCTTGGTCTTTCGTCGAAGCCTTGGAATGTTTGTGGTTTTTTGATCCAACCCATCATCGATAACTGGCAAGTACTAGTTGCCATGTAGCTCCTCTCTGACTGCCATCATCAGGACTGTTGTAGTATTCTTATAGTTTGTAATTAGTAATTCTCATGTCATGTCTCTTTCAGGGCCATACATGACAGAGTCCTTGAACACATCTGTCATAGGGCATTGGTCAGTGTCTAGGCAAATTTCTTCAAGACATTTTTCGTTGTCCAACAGCGAAAATTTAATATTCGTGGAACACGTGCCTTCACAGTGTACAAATGCACAGCCATTACCAGTTGAAGCATACACCTGGCTTGTTAAGCATCTCTCTCGGGAAGGAGATACTGTTGTGGATGTTGAAAGTGATACTGGCTATCCAATGGTTGCAGCCGTGAAACAGGGCCGAAGTGCAGTATGGAAAAACACTGCATCATATCACAAGGAAGCAGATTTACAAACAAGAATTGCCAACCTTGTATCTGCAGAGACTTAGAGGGTCAACAATAATATTGTAGGTGACACAGCCACGAGATGTGATTTATTAAGGTATCGGTATAACCCATTTGACCATCCGCGCGCGGTACGCCCTTGCGCTCGTCATTTTAACCTAAACCCATATAAACCGAATATTTGTTGGAAGCTTAATAACCAAAGATTATGACCCGATCTGTTTAAAACAGTAAAAATTTACCGTGTTTCGAAAATCTGAATATGTTTACAAAGGTTCACGAACCCATAAATCAAGCTCCACTCCCGCTAAATTTAGACCGGAGAAAACGATTAACATGGGATTCGTTTCTTCACACATTGACCTCAAAAACCGTGTCTCAGATTTTTGGCACACCCGTTTGTTATTTTTTTACACGAGAATAAAGTTAGAAGAGAAAACAAATTGAACTGCCCGCGGAAAAACGGCATAACTTTTTAATGAGGTGAATACTCAGAAATCGCAGACACGGTTTTGTCGGCGAATGTTCTGACAACATTGTCTCTGAATTTCAGCTAATTTGGTCCTGGGGCTGCCGACTTGGTACTCGAAATGTACGTACAACTCGCCTATTTTTTTACTTTCGAGAAACAGAGAAAAAAGAAAATTCGATGGCATCCAAGTGTGAAGAGATTATTAGGGAGATACCGCAAAGGGATCGGCTTTCTATTTAACAATAGGACAGTGACAGTTAACATGGAACAGGTACAAATTTCCCGGTGCGGCGTGGTAAATTTTTCTCCGCTTTTTCGTGAGTGCAGTGAGAATTCCAAGGTTAGTAATTTATCTTTTTACTATATTGGCGTTCGAAATTTTACGTATCGGTTGACGAATCTTCAAAATCATGATCATGTCAGTAAAGATGCCAAAGTTCCGTAGAACGTCCCCGACAAAAAGCAAGCGCACGAAGGGAAACGCTGGAGCGGACGTCGTCAACGGGAATTTAACAACTGATGTCGATGCAAAGACAAAGATGTTGGAAGAAATGGCATTAGCTGGGTAAAAAAAAAGTTACAGTTCATTTCGGCTTGCTCGCTGGCTTCGTGGTCGCAATCGTTGTCGATTTCATCAAGCAATTCTTCTTCGTTGTAATACAAACCTTTGTCGCTTTCCGTCAATTTTGCGGCCCACTCTTTGTCGAAAGTGCTTTTTGCTTTCTTTGGCGTCGCTTTAGCCGATGAAAACGGGCAAGATCGCTTTTTCTTCTTCGAAAACATCCCTTCACTGATTATGGCGCGCGGCGAATTGCGTGTCCACTCACCATGTTGTTGATGTCACGTGCCTCGATAATTACTAGTTTGACAGAACTTTTCAACTCTCAATGAAGTAATTAATATGCAAAATATCTTTCTCGCGCGATAACTAGTGGTAGATATAATATTTTTTCGTGGAGTCTTTTTTTTTTTGTTATCTTAAAGATTACCTAAAGATTTATCGAGCCGCTTAAAAAAGTAAAATTATCTAAAATGTCAAATTTTGCCCTTACTGATACCTTAATAGGATTTTTGTACTAAAAGAACTTTGCCTTTTGAAGTACTGTTAGTATTTTATCAATTAAATGCCTGGTGCCAAAGAAAAGCCCTCGAACTTTAATTCCAGGTGAAAATTTAGGTACATGTTTATAATAGGGAGATATGTGTTAACATAGGTCGCAGAATTTCTGCAGCAAGAGTTGTCATAGGTCGCAGAATTTCTGCAGCACGAGTTGTCATAGGTCAAAGAATTTCTGCAGCATGAGTTATTATAGGTCGCAGAATTTCTGCAGCACATGTTATCAAAGGTCGCAGAATTTCTGCAGCACGAGTTATCCTAGGTCGCAGAATTTCTGCAGCAGAAGTTATCATAGGTCACAGAATTTCTGCAGCATGAGTTATTATAGGTCTCAGAATTTCTGCAGCACAAGTTATCATAGGTCGCAGAATTTCTGCAGCATGAGTTATTATAGGTCGCAGAATTTCTGCAGCACAAGTTATCATAGGTCGCAGAATTTCTGCAGCATGAGTTATCATAAGTCGCAGAATTTCTGCAGCACGAGTTATTACGTAGGTCCCAGAATTTTATGCAGCACGAGTTAAGATAAGTCGCAGAATTTCTGCAGAACACGTTATTATAAGTCGCCGAATTTCTGCAGCACGAGTTTATCCTAGGTCGCAGAATTTCAGCAGCATGAGTTATCACAGGTCGCAGAATTTCTGCAGCATTGGTCACCACTGGTGTTTATTACGTGATTATAATCACTTTTTAATTTCTCTTAATTTATCAGCACACGTTATTATAGGTCGCAGAATTTCTGCAGCATGAGTTATCCTAGGTCGCAGAATTTCTGCAGCAGAAGTTATCATAGGTCCCAGAAGTTCTGCAGCATGAGTTATCATAGGTCGCAGAATTTCTGCAGCATGAGTTATTACAGGCCGAAGAATTTCTGCAGCATGAGTTATCATAGGCCGCAGAATTTCTGCAGCATGAGTTATTATAAGTCGCAGAGTTTCTGCAGCACGAGTTAACATAAGTCGCAGAATTTCTGCAGCACACGTTATTATAGGTCGCAGAATTTCAGCAGCATGAGTTGTCACAAGTCGCAGAATTTCTGCAGCATGGGTCACCACTGGTGTTTATTAAGTGATTATAATCATTTTTTTTTATTTATCTTAGTCATAACCGGTGGCAAACATGTCATAAATCACACATGTTCTGTTCATCCAAAATCATTTCAATTAAAATTGTATATCTAGCCCTATTTATTTCTGTCTTTACTAGATATTTTGTGTGTTTTGAATGGGTTAAGTCACAACGAAGCAAGAAATTGATTATTTCTGGTAGTAAAATTCTTGGAAACTGAACACTCCACAATCATCTCATAAATTTTGTATGTCCAAAACACGATAAATTCTGTATCCGTCAAGACTGATATAAAGTTTGTACCATAAAGAATTCATGCAATCCGTCTAATTTTGGTACACAATTCACTTTTTAAGTGGAAAGTTCACTAAGTTGAAGGAAAAAAGACATTATTTTTGCGGAGCCCTGTTGACATATACCTATAGATGGACCCATTTTTGCGAAGAATGCTAGTTTGGAAAAACCCATTTTAGTTTGGAACACGTTTGCACAAAATCCTGTGATTCAGCCAAGACAATTTAAAGTACTGAGTGCCAGCTACTGTTTATGTTATGGAAGCAAAACGTTTCCACCTTTACAGGTTCTCTGTCATTTAAAATGAAATTCATGACTGGCTTTCTTTCTTTGTTGTCGCTCTGGCTGATAAATAAGTCTCATTTTAAAACTTTGCATGCAAATAAATGATGCAGAGAAAACACAGACTATCGTGACAACATTTGTTTTGATCTCAATTTACATTCTCTGATGATCCAAGTGAAACACGCTTCCTGCGTGGCAGAAGCTTATGATGTTATATATGCTTCTGTAAGTTTGTTCTACGTCTCAAAGTGTGGTTACACATTTCGATATTTTCAACCCTGGTAAAATGTTTTGTCTCAGGTTTTTTCACAGTACGGCGATGTAAGCAGAATTCATTAAGTATATCAGTGAGGGGTTTTCTGCAATTTCTGAACTATCCCTGCGCCTTTCCAAAAACGTCTAAATCCTGTGCAAAGAGCAGAGTATGGGAACAGACGCATCACTATAATCAAACGATTATCGATGGCCCTGTTTCTTTCTCAAAATAATTCTTTCATAACTCTTTCAGTCTTCTTTATTTAAACTCAGCGGGGAAAATGGACATTTTCCTCTTAGCAGCTGCTCTTGGATAGCCTTCCCACTCTTCTCAGATTTCGTCGCCACCCTGTACCTCCACGTGTCACACACGGCGCGTTTATCACGCTTCAAAAGTTCTATACCGACCACTGTCTCAAACATTTTTGCGAATTCCCCAACAAAATTCGTTTCCCTTTCTTCGCCAAAAATCAAACCCACCCAATGCGCAACAATTGTCTTCACATTGTAAATCCATCCTACAAAGGACAAACTAAAGTTGCAAAGGTGCTAGTACTGTCGGTAAAACGCCGATCGTTCCCTCTGACGTACGTCGACTTATTCGCGTTGCCCGTGCAAAGGCGATTAAACCTCTTGGAAAGTTTAAGAACTTATTTAACGATCAGAAGAAATTGGTACTTACAAGCTTTCCTCGTAACCAAAAACAACATTGTAGCAATGGCGTACATTAGGTAGAAAAGTTTACGATATATGTTCAAACATCCGCTGAGAAAATTGATGGAAGCGTATTGGTTCCTAGCCCCCATGTTAAGCTCGCGATTTCCTACGCTGTCTTCCTCGGCAATCTTCCCGTTGTACGGGCCAATCATATAGGTCGATCGATGAAGAAAACTACTTCGTGTAAGAAGGCGACAGAGTTACCCAACTAAACCTCCTAGCTTATTGGGCAGAAAAATACTAAATCACTGCATTTTCCCCAAATATCTACCTGTGTTGGAGGAATATTGTCCAAGTCCCCGCTTTGCTTTGAGAACAGCATCTAGACTGTTCACAGTCTCTCTATATTTACGTACGCGAAAGAAAATGCGAGCGAAGCGACCGCGAAGCACCTAGGGATGGGGGGGGGGGGGGTGGTTTGCGAGCAAAGCGAGCAAGAAAAATAGAGAGGACGCAGCATTAAAAAAAAAAAAAAAAGAAAAAAAAAGTGGACTCATTAGGCTCCTCCTCCGCAGGGGTTGGGATGGGCGGGGGTGTTGTTTGCAAGCGAGCGAACAAGAAAAAATAGACGCTGTGGAAAAATGTGGACTTATTAGGCTCCTCCTGTTATCGCCTTGTTCTTTTTTTTTTTTTTTTTTCAAAATGACATACAATTTTATTAAACAAGACGCCACAAGTGCTTACATTACTTACGGTACCAGTACAGTTACTTACACCACTTACAATATCAATAAAGCTATCTACACTTATACTATTTCCATACAGTACAACTTTTTTTAATTGCAGAATTACATTTATTTACGCTAAAAAATTTTCAGTTAATTTTCTCTAGATCCAAGCCTCTGATGTCCTATAAGTCGGTTTTTGACCGTGAGTAACGGCGGATCTTAAAATCCAAAACTTGCGCTCACAATAGACAGCTTTCGGATAAAAACTCAAGGCTTAAAATTTTGCCAGTAAGGTTTTAAGCGAACACGCTCTCAAAATCTGAAGAAAAAAGGAAATGCTTTTTGATCCTCGTAGCACTTTAATTTGTACTTTTTCTATATATATTTTTGTGTAGTATATCCTACTGAAAATTTTTTAGCGTAAATAAATGTAATTCTGCAATTAAAAAAAGTTGTACTGTATGGAAATAGTATAAGTGTAGATAGCTTTATTGATATTGTAAGTGGTGTAAGTAACTGTACTGGTACCGTAAGTAATGTAAGCACTTGTGGCGTCTTGTTTAATAAAATTGTATGTCATTTTGAAAAAAAAAAAAAAAAAAGAACAAGGCGATAACAGGAGGAGCCTAATAAGTCCACATTTTTCCACAGCGTCTATTTTTTCTTGTTCGCTTCGCTTGCAAACAACACCCCCGCCCATCCCAACCCCTGCGGAGGAGGAGCCTAATGAGTCCACTTTTTTTTTCTTTTTTTTTTTTTTTTAATGCTGCGTCCTCTCTATTTTTCTTGCTCGCTTTGCTCGCAAACCACCCCCCCCCCCCCCCATCCCTAGGTGCTTCGCGGTCGCTTCGCTCGCATTTTCTTTCGCGTACGTAAATATAGAGAGACTGTGAACAGTCTAGATGCTGTTCCTCAAAGCAAAGCGGGGACTTGGACAATATTCCTCCAACACAGGTAGATATTTGGGGAAAATGCAGTGATTTAGTATTTTCTGCCAATAAGCTAGGAGGTTTAGTTGGGTAACTCTGTCGCCTTCTTACACGAAGTAGTTTTCTTCATCGATCGACCTATATGATTGGCCCGTACAACGGGAAGATTGCGAGGAAGACAGCGTAGGAAATCGCGAGCTTAACATGGGGGCTAGGAACCAATACGCTTCCATCAATTTTCTCAGCGGATGTTTGAACATATATCGTAAACTTTTCTACCTAATGTACGCCATTGCTACAATGTTGTTTTTGGTTACGAGGAAAGCTTGTAAGTACCAATTTCTTCTTGATCGTTAAATAAGTTCTTAAACTTTCCAAGAGGTTTAATCGCCTTTGCACGGGCAACGCGAATAAGTCGACCGTACGTCAGAGGGAACGATCGGCGTTTTACCGACAGTACTAGCACCTTTGCAACTTTAGTTTGTCCTTTGTAGGATGGATTTACAATGTGAAGACAATTGTTGCGCATTGGGTGGGTTTGATTTTTGGCGAAGAAAGGGAAACGAATTTTGTTGGGGAATTCGCAAAAATGTTTGAGACAGTGGTCGGTATAGAACTTTTGAAGCGTGATAAACGCGCCGTGTGTGACACGTGGAGGTACAGGGTGGCGACGAAATCTGAGAAGAGTGGGAAGGCTATCCAAGAGCAGCTGCTAAGAGGAAAATGTCCATTTTCCCCGCTGAGTTTAAATAAAGAAGACTGAAAGAGTTATGAAAGAATTATTTTGAGAAAGAAACAGGGCCATCGATAATCGTTTGATTATAGTGATGCGTCTGTTCCATACTCTGCTCTTTGCACAGGATTTAGACGTTTTTGGAAAGGCGCAGGGATAGTTCAGAAATTGCAGAAAACCCCTCACTGATATACTTAATGAATTCTGCTTACATCGCCGTACTGTGAAAAAACCTGAGACAAAACATTTTACCAGGGTTGAAAATATCGAAATGTGTAACCACACTTGAGACGTAGAACAAACTTACAGAAGCATATATAACATCATAAGCTTCTGCCACGCAGGAAGCGTGTTTCACTTGGATCATCAGAGAATGTAAATTGAGATCAAAACAAATGTTGTCACGATAGTCTGTGTTTTCTCTGCATCATTATTTGCATGCAAAGTTTTAAAATGAGACTTATTTATCAGCCAGAGCGACAACAAAGAAAGAAAGCCAGTCATGAATTTCATTTTAAATGACAGAGAACCTGTAAAGGTGGAAACGTTTTGCTTCCATAACATAAACAGTAGCTGGCACTCAGTACTTTAAATTGTCTTGGCTGAATCACAGGATTTTGTGCAAACGTGTTCCAAACTAAAATGGGTTTTTCCAAACTAGCATTCTTCGCAAAAATGGGTCCATCTATAGGTATATGTCAACAGGGCTCCGCAAAAATAATGTCTTTTTTCCTTCAACTTAGTGAACTTTCCACTTAAAAAGTGAATTGTGTACCAAAATTAGACGGATTGCATGAATTCTTTATGGTACAAACTTTATATCAGTCTTGACGGATACAGAATTTATCGTGTTTTGGACATACAAAATTTATGAGATGATTGTGGAGTGTTCAGTTTCCAAGAATTTACTACCAGAAATAATCAATTTCTTGCTTCGTTGTGACTTAACCCATTCAAAACACACAAATATCTAGTAAAGACAGAAATAAATAGGGCTAGATATACAATTTTAATTGAAATGATTTTGGATGAACAGAACATGTGTGATTTATGACATGTTTGCCACCGGTTATGACTAAGATAAATAAAAAAAAATGATTATAATCACTTAATAAACACCAGTGGTGACCCATGCTGCAGAAATTCTGCGACTTGTGACAAACTCATGCTGCTGAAATTCTGCGACCTATAATAACGTGTGCTGCAGAAATTCTGCGACTTATGTTAACTCGTGCTGCAGAAACTCTGCGACTTATAATAACTCATGCTGCAGAAATTCTGCGGCCTATGATAACTCATGCTGCAGAAATTCTTCGGCCTGTAATAACTCATGCTGCAGAAATTCTGCGACCTATGATAACTCATGCTGCAGAACTTCTGGGACCTATGATAACTTCTGCTGCAGAAATTCTGCGACCTAGGATAACTCATGCTGCAGAAATTCTGCGACCTATAATAACGTGTGCTGATAAATTAAGAGAAATTAAAAAGTGATTATAATCACGTAATAAACACCAGTGGTGACCAATGCTGCAGAAATTCTGCGACCTGTGATAACTCATGCTGCTGAAATTCTGCGACCTAGGATAACTCGTGCTGCAGAAATTCGGCGACTTATAATAACGTGTTCTGCAGAAATTCTGCGACTTATCTTAACTCGTGCTGCATAAAATTCTGGGACCTACGTAATAACTCGTGCTGCAGAAATTCTGCGACTTATGATAACTCATGCTGCAGAAATTCTGCGACCTATGATAACTTGTGCTGCAGAAATTCTGCGACCTATAATAACTCATGCTGCAGAAATTCTGCGACCTATGATAACTTGTGCTGCAGAAATTCTGAGACCTATAATAACTCATGCTGCAGAAATTCTGTGACCTATGATAACTTCTGCTGCAGAAATTCTGCGACCTAGGATAACTCGTGCTGCAGAAATTCTGCGACCTTTGATAACATGTGCTGCAGAAATTCTGCGACCTATAATAACTCATGCTGCAGAAATTCTTTGACCTATGACAACTCGTGCTGCAGAAATTCTGCGACCTATGACAACTCTTGCTGCAGAAATTCTGCGACCTATGTTAACACATATCTCCCTATTATAAACATGTACCTAAATTTTCACCTGGAATTAAAGTTCGAGGGCTTTTCTTTGGCACCAGGCATTTAATTGATAAAATACTAACAGTACTTCAAAAGGCAAAGTTCTTTTAGTACAAAAATCCTATTAAGGTATCAGTAAGGGCAAAATTTGACATTTTAGATAATTTTACTTTTTTAAGCGGCTCGATAAATCTTTAGGTAATCTTTAAGATAACAAAAAAAAAAAAGACTCCACGAAAAAATATTATATCTACCACTAGTTATCGCGCGAGAAAGATATTTTGCATATTAATTACTTCATTGAGAGTTGAAAAGTTCTGTCAAACTAGTAATTATCGAGGCACGTGACATCAACAACATGGTGAGTGGACACGCAATTCGCCGCGCGCCATAATCAGTGAAGGGATGTTTTCGAAGAAGAAAAAGCGATCTTGCCCGTTTTCATCGGCTAAAGCGACGCCAAAGAAAGCAAAAAGCACTTTCGACAAAGAGTGGGCCGCAAAATTGACGGAAAGCGACAAAGGTTTGTATTACAACGAAGAAGAATTGCTTGATGAAATCGACAACGATTGCGACCACGAAGCCAGCGAGCAAGCCGAAATGAACTGTAACTTTTTTTTTACCCAGCTAATGCCATTTCTTCCAACATCTTTGTCTTTGCATCGACATCAGTTGTTAAATTCCCGTTGACGACGTCCGCTCCAGCGTTTCCCTTCGTGCGCTTGCTTTTTGTCGGGGACGTTCTACGGAACTTTGGCATCTTTACTGACATGATCATGATTTTGAAGATTCGTCAACCGATACGTAAAATTTCGAACGCCAATATAGTAAAAAGATAAATTACTAACCTTGGAATTCTCACTGCACTCACGAAAAAGCGGAGAAAAATTTACCACGCCGCACCGGGAAATTTGTACCTGTTCCATGTTAACTGTCACTGTCCTATTGTTAAATAGAAAGCCGATCCCTTTGCGGTATCTCCCTAATAATCTCTTCACACTTGGATGCCATCGAATTTTCTTTTTTCTCTGTTTCTCGAAAGTAAAAAAATAGGCGAGTTGTACGTACATTTCGAGTACCAAGTCGGCAGCCCCAGGACCAAATTAGCTGAAATTCAGAGACAATGTTGTCAGAACATTCGCCGACAAAACCGTGTCTGCGATTTCTGAGTATTCACCTCATTAAAAAGTTATGCCGTTTTTCCGCGGGCAGTTCAATTTGTTTTCTCTTCTAACTTTATTCTCGTGTAAAAAAATAACAAACGGGTGTGCCAAAAATCTGAGACACGGTTTTTGAGGTCAATGTGTGAAGAAACGAATCCCATGTTAATCGTTTTCTCCGGTCTAAATTTAGCGGGAGTGGAGCTTGATTTATGGGTTCGTGAACCTTTGTAAACATATTCAGATTTTCGAAACACGGTAAATTTTTACTGTTTTAAACAGATCGGGTCATAATCTTTGGTTATTAAGCTTCCAACAAATATTCGGTTTATATGGGTTTAGGTTAAAATGACGAGCGCAAGGGCGTACCGCGCGCGGATGGTCAAATGGGTTATACCGATACCTTAATAAATCACATCTCGTGGCTGTGTCACCTACAATATTATTGTTGACCCTCTAAGTCTCTGCAGATACAAGGTTGGCAATTCTTGTTTGTAAATCTGCTTCCTTGTGATATGATGCAGTGTTTTTCCATACTGCACTTCGGCCCTGTTTCACGGCTGCAACCATTGGATAGCCAGTATCACTTTCAACATCCACAACAGTATCTCCTTCCCGAGAGAGATGCTTAACAAGCCAGGTGTATGCTTCAACTGGTAATGGCTGTGCATTTGTACACTGTGAAGGCACGTGTTCCACGAATATTAAATTTTCGCTGTTGGACAACGAAAAATGTCTTGAAGAAATTTGCCTAGACACTGACCAATGCCCTATGACAGATGTGTTCAAGGACTCTGTCATGTATGGCCCTGAAAGAGACATGACATGAGAATTACTAATTACAAACTATAAGAATACTACAACAGTCCTGATGATGGCAGTCAGAGAGGAGCTACATGGCAACTAGTACTTGCCAGTTATCGATGATGGGTTGGATCAAAAAACCACAAACATTCCAAGGCTTCGACGAAAGACCAAGACCACATGTAACTTAACCAATGTTGACACTCACCTTGTTGGTGGAATTTTCCATTCTGGGCAATCTTCAACTGGGAAAGATATATTTGGTTCCTTTGATTACTATCAGTGGCCTCATGATCCAAATCTTACAGCAACAGTGCTGCTCAAGATGCTAATGGAAAGGTGCAAGTGTTATAAACTCCCTCCAGTATTCAACCTTCAACTTGCCAATTGTGTGAAGGAGAACAAAAACCAGTACATGATGTGGCTGCTAGCTCTCATTGTGGAGCTGCTTGTGTTTGATAAGGTTTGTTTCATTTTAATGCCCAATTAAGTAAAATGGAACTTTAAGCAATTCCCATGTAGTTATATGGCTTGCATCTTGGTCAGCAAGACACTTACTTTCACAGAAATACTCCTAGTAGCTTAACACTGACATCAGGTTATAAGCAAAACAATTTTCTTGGATGAAGGTGTAAAACTGTACAAACCCAAGGAGCCTACTACCGTTACATTGCATGCTTCCTAGTTACCTATAGAAATACAAACTGAAATCAAGTGTCTGAGCATTTGTCAAAGTAACAACAACAATATTTTTATTACTTACATGTAAGAATAAAGTATTAATCCCCTGACTCCATAGGTAGCAGCCCTAATCAAGGCGAGCCAGGATAATGAGAGAAAAATTATCCACCGGACTGCTAACAAAGTTTTATTTTGAATATTGTATAGGTCAAGTTGAACTTTTTACCAGTCGGCCACACTCACGAAAACATTGATGCATTCTTTGGAGTGTATTCACAACATTTAGACCTGAACGATGTCTATACTGTAGATGGTTAGTATCCCCTGCCATGCTATATTTATCCTTTTCTAAAAAAAAAAGTCAGACATCATTACGCAGTAATATGACCATGCTAGTCATTCTTTTAAATGTTGGTCAAGTCTATTTTGCCAACTGTTGTCTTTCTTTAAAAAAAATGATAGGAGTTTCATTGAAGAATGTGTATGGTCCATAGCAATAATAGAAGGGTACACTTAGAATACATGTAGTAGTAGTGCATAATTGCTTGTTTCCTTTTTTGTATAGAAATGTTTGAAGCTATGCACAACTGTGTTCCGAACATCAAAACCCAAGCATTTCTGTTGGATGTGGTTTATAACATCAAAGAGTGGCTAGCACCCCATGCAGAGGAACTTCATGACCACACCCAGTCCAAGTGTTTCAAGTTTGTTCGCAATGCAAGTGGAAGGTGTGAGATGTTTTATCGAAACTATTCACATATTCCATGGGAAGGTCCAGTGATTGTTCTGAAGGTAAGTAACTAATGGTCTGTCACTAAGCACACTACATACATGTCTATTTTCATGCAAGAACATAAATTATGTTCCTTCCTCCTTTGTAAATTGATGCTGTTTGGCTGTTATAACTGCAAGGTTGTCAGTAGGTTTTTGAGTAGCAGGTTCCATCCAAAAAGAAGCTATTTTTATTTTCCTTCTCCAATATCATGCTTCAAAATGACCTACTAACATTCAGAGTAGCTGATGCAGTAATCAGAATGGCAGGTGGAATGCACCAGTTGCCGGCTTATTTTGACAACTCTGTAGTAACCACTTATGCATTGCATAATTACTTACTTATGTTTTGGATAAACTAACACTTGCCTTCCAAATTGCACATTTCCTTGGGTTTCATAAACCAGTCATAAAAGATACCGCTCAAATCAAAGTATGTAGTGTTTGTCCAAAAAAATCGTAGAGTAAATGACAAGTTTGTAAATGAAACTGTGAAATCTTTAATATTTATGTAATACATAAGTTTAGGCATTTGATGTTGTTATTTCCTTTCCCTACCCTAGTCACGCCCAACAAGTACATGTAAACCAAGTTTGGTTCAACCTGTTTGAACAAAAATTGATGTCCATGGCTTAAAGCGTGACTTGAACATGTTCCAAGAGCACTATCCTGAAGAAGGCGCAACATTTTGGTCTCGATGGGTCACCAGAGTGGACAAACGGGTTGATTTGCCAGAGGAATGGGAGTGGCCACTGGACAAGGTCTTAAATTCCGACAAAATCAGTCCTTCTTCTGTCAATTGTACTGTTCCAGACAATTTACAAGCATTGCAAGATAAGGAAAGAAATCCAACACGACAGGTAGGTACATCACAATTTTAAAAAAAGAGGCAAGTTAAAGTCTTTTTTAGCGAATCTCAATGATGTAGCTCTTGAGGTGTTCTGTATGCCAATACAGTGAATTCTAAGAATATGGTGAGACAATGAGATTCATGTTTTCAAGTTCTTTTATATACACTTGGTCAGTTACAATGTGGACACTTTAGAGTTGCTTTGCAGGGCTTTAATTGCACCATGGAACACAACCTGCATATGTGCATTCTCTTAATTAATTCACTCACCCACTCACTCACTCACTTCAACGAGGGGCATTTTAACGGAATTTAGGCTCACGACTGGACGCAGAAATTCTGTAACCATCGTGGATTTGATATCTCCAAAGAGAGATATTTTAACGGAATTTGTGGCGAACACTGGATGCAGAATTTCTGCAACCATCGTGGATTTGATAACTTCAAAGAGGGATATTTTAACGGAATTTAGGCTCACGACTGCACGCAGAATTTTTGCAACCATCGTGGATTTGATAACTTCAAAGAGGGATATTTTAACGGAATTTAGGCTCATGACTGGACGCAGAATCTCTGCAACCATCGTGGATTTGGTATCTCCAAAGAGAGATATTTTAACGGAATATGTGGCAAAGACTGGATGCAGAATTTCTGCAACCATCGTGGATTTGATAACTTCAAAGAGGGATATTTTAACGGAATTTAGGCTCACGACTGGACGCAGAATTTCTGCAACCATCGTGGATTTGATAATTCCAAAGAGGGACACTGGAGAGAGAGACACACTAGACGCAGAATTTTGCGACCCAAGTGATTTTGAAAAAAAACTGTATTTTAACACAATTCGTGCCCGTGAATTTTTCGTTTTCGAAAGAACGATTTTTCTGGTAATCCGTAAACTAGACGCAATTTCTGCGAAAGTAATATCTCTGTCGTTGAGAATTGTAAATTTAACAGGAATTGTGACAAGCGCAGAGAATATCTCAAGTTTTATTTTGGAACGCGTTTGCAAAGTTCTCAGTCAGTAAGACAAAACCTTGGAAATGTTCCTAACCAAAAACTTTTTCAGCCAAGGTTTAACTTAAATTAAAGACGGACGGGTAAACTTGAAGCAACGATATTTCCATCAGGAACGGTTGCCTTTCAAAGAAAATATGAGAAGTTTAACAAATACACTGGCCTTCAGTCTACAGCAGCATATTTTCTCTCTTTATTAACAACTGTAAAATTGTCAGTTGCAATTTAAAACGACAGCCGTTTAATTTACAAAACAATGCTTAAACATTTCGCCAGCAGCTACCTTTAAGCATTAATTTTCTTCTAAAGTCTTTATCTTTGAACATAGGTAATGTTTTTATCTTTTCATCGTGTTGGTCTACGACAGCTAACTCGAAAAACAAAGGCAAAGCACTTGTCTGATTGTGCCCTTCACTGCTTGTCTGACTTCTTCTATCTTCCAGCAGTAAAGAATCGGGTTTAACGACGAATTTAAGTAAAGTAAAGTACCTGTATAAATCAAAGTGTAACAAAGAGATGAAGATAGTCCACTATATACCGTCAAAACCAACACTATATTACAGGGTAGATAACAAGCGACCAACGTCAGTTGCAGCCATATTGCAGTGGACACTGCCTTTTTTGTATCGCGCTATATTCAGTTGATTTGTTTGTCTTCGTTGTTGAACATGGCCTTGTACTTGATTTTGATGATGACGGAGGGTGAGGAATATCTTTGTGAAAGAGAAGCTCGAGATTACTAGACACAGAGATGTTACTATGCCAGCGCACCATAAGATTATCAGGCGATTCCAAAATTGTATCGCTGAATAGACAGTGCACAGAACCCAAATGGCAATAACGATTACGTAACTTCGCTTTAAAGTTACAACTTGTCTGTATCTTAGTCCTAACAACAACGCGAGAAGTCTGTCCACGCTTATTGCAGTCAGTGTCAACACAGACACTCCACAGAAAATACTTGCTGCTGTAAAGCTCAGAGTTGATGCGTAGCGAAACATATTCCAATGTTCATTCGCTATAGACATGCAATAGGTAGCAAAAAGAGGCTCTGAAATAAGATCAACGCAGAGATCAGTTGTTGCAAGGCTACCAAGCAAGAGTTTGGACGGCAGATGAAGCGAAGACTCCTTGTGAAGAGCAATTAGGATCAGACTATTCCCAATAAATGCAGTAACGGACATGAAAATGATTAAAACTGAAATGAATGTCAACTGGCCGTGCAGTCCAGAAGTTAAATCTGGCGAACAAATCAAGTCTCCAACCCCTTTTTGCTGTCCATCTTCACTAAAGTTTAATGCTGCCATGCCGGTCTGAAAGATATCTATCTGTAGATTATTATTCGGCAAGCAAATATCATTGGCAAAGCTACTTGGTATAGTTAAGTTACAAAAGCTCCTCGTTGCCACAGTAACTAAGAAACAATTCAAACGCCTTTTATGGGCCTTGTTATCTCTTCAAACATGTTAGTCCATTGACAGTTTGGAAAGAGAACTCGGTTAACTTAACAAGCAGCTGGTTTACTGTCGGACTGTAAGGGCTGACTGACGAGAGAAATTACATGTTTACTAAAATAATTTCAAGTGGTGTTATCGCTCGTATATTTATATTTTTGCTAATCCAACAAATTCAAATTTGAAATAACTCTTTTTAAGCCAAGCAAACATTTGGGCAAAGAAATATAAGCCTTGTTGACAAGGAAAGTCCAGCACTTTTTCCGTTTTATCTGAAAAGGATTAAATTTGTCGCAAAACGTTTATTCGGCTGTTTTCCATTTCAATAACCTTATTTCTACAACACGTTTATTTGATCTTTGGTTGAATGCGCCACAGACATGTGTGAAGTCTAACAGTCGGGCTTCGTGCAATGAATAAACTGTGCCAGATTATAGGTTTTTGGTATGGGAAATTAAAGCACTTTTATAAAACTCTCTTCCCGCGGGGAAGGTACCGGATATGTCACAGTGAATTATCTTGAGAGACGTTTGTCCCCACTCAACAGTACTCAGAGCTAAGGTCCAACGATATCGTTTTAATCCAAGAACACAACCAATGCGGGATAGCGTTATCCGGCGTTCCGCCACCGGGAGCGTAACCAGAACGTAGGCAAATAATGTTTTACAAGGCACTGCTATTTAAGCCGAAAGCACTATCGTTACAAATTACATAAGGTAACTAAAAAGTCATAACTAAACATTATCACACACATTTCATAGCGAACTATTGGCTACACAGGAGTTTAACTTTTACATGATAAATTACTTACAAAACATTGCTGGTAGCTTAGCGCTAAGCAAAAGGCTAATGCAGGTAGTAATTACAGTTCAATGCTAATTACAGTTAAGATCCTATAGCAAAACAGCAGGTGTGTCTGTTACGGTTAATGAACTGCAACAGTAACCTGTAATTCAGAAATACAAAACGAACTGAAACAAACTGTTGGATTTCCATAAGTTTTGTCAGTGGAAGCGAATATGCAAAATAAACTCAATAACCTAACTTTCTCACCTCACTAAACGCTCCTATTTATGTTAAAGTCAGAATAGCTTCCTTTGAAAGGAAGATGTTTGCTTAAGGACGTTCGCGCCCAAAAACTTCCTACGTACAGCTTTTTTTAAAACTTTGACTGCAGGTAGAAAATGATAACATTAGATGAAAAACGTAAAAAAAATCGGGGGTCACCGAACTCGTTTTGAAGATAAGGCGCATCACAGATCATAGCATTTCTAGGATTTCCAGCCACTGAGGCGATTCTGGCCGGATTCATTACTATCGGCATATAATTAAGTTGAAGAATCATATCTAAGTTATGTGTGTTTAACACAGCCTACATAGGCCTATTTGATATATCTTTGCTACATATGCCATTAAATCAGCTAGAATTAGCCTTAAAAAGTACAACTTCTGAGTTACGCACACCTGTATCCATGTACCAATTCGACCCTATTTGAATAGCATATGATAAATAACTAAAACTTCCCACGTACAGATTTTTTTTGTTTTTTAGTATAATGGAAAGAATCAGAAAAGGAAGTGATCTGCCGAAAAAAAAGTGGGGGTCACCGAGCATCCAACAAAAATATTCGCACACAAAGTTAACGCAAAGGTCATCAGCTCTTAAGTTTTGTTGAGTTTTCAACTTGGTGCGCGCGCTTGAAAATGACGTGGCGCGCGCGTGACCAATGAAAAGCGTGCGCACTAGAGATGCGCAGTAGCAATGGGCGCGAACGTCCTTAAAAGAAGCTCTGTGTTGAATAGCACGGTTCGAGAAGTTTAACATTGCTTCCCGTGCTAATATGAAACGATTTAACATTGAACTATTCCATATAGTATAATTCTGAAGGAACATGCGTAGACCAATTTTTCAGTAATCATTATTAAGATATAACTGTTTGTCATGAAGGCGCACTTCGCCTGTCAGTTTTATTTTTGGTATTCTAGTAAGTACCTCAATTTGTCTTCGAAGCTGCAGAAGTATATTCCATCTTGAAACAAAGATTCAAAATTTTCATATTCCAAACAATCTTAGTGCATGTGCCTCAATGAAGGTTTAAGCCCCAATTTTGCAATGGAGTCCACACAGTTAAGAACTACATTTTATTATTTTCCACATCTCTATATCTATTGACGCCTGTAAAATGATAAGTCGTCATTTGAAATATTCCTTAGTTGTAACAAAAAATGGCAATTTCTCCTACGAATCTGTTACTGCTCAGAAAAGCATAGAAACCGAGAAATTTAAAGGTCTATAAAGCATCTCTTTTAAGTTCTAAAATCTTAATATTTCAGCATCATAAACTTTTTATCTTTCTATCGTACATGTCTACATGATCTAACTCGAGAAACAATGCAAAACACTGCTTGTCTTTGTCTGACTTCCTTTAGTTTTTGACAGTAAAGAATCGCGTTTAATGACTAAAGTGAATGTATAAATCCACGCGTGAAAAACAGATGCAGATACTGTCCTGTTGGTTCATACAGCCACAACTACGCCATAGGATAGATAACAAGCCACCAGCGTCTGTTGTAGCCATATGAGCCGACCTGAGCCTACAACTCGCTGAATACAATTCCCAACAGAGGAAGTGCCGGAAAATCTTTCTTGAAGCCATGTTTTGTCATTCATAGCTTCTGCACAAACTTTTCGTCATCATTTTACGTGATATCAGTGTCTTAGAAATTTCCCCTTTTTCTTTCAGTCAATCATAATCCAGAATTTATACGATGTGTAATTTGCACTGGTGTTACACTTTTTGCACCGGTGTTACACTTTTTGCCCTGGTGTTACACTTGAACTGCACTGCTCTCAGTTAATCAGAATCGAGTAATTTTTTCATGTATATTATTAACTTTGATAAACCTGAAATACACATCACTGGAAAATTTGAACCATTTACAGACTTTACGAAATGTCTGTAATTCCTGAATTTACAGACTTGGTACTTTTCCTGATTAAAAACAAAATGTCTGTAAATTTATTTTACAAACATTTTATTTAGCTTTTAGTTCTGTTCATTTCAAAATGCTTGTAAAATGTTTGTAAATTACAGCAGCCAGAATAAGAGGATAGGAGTCATAATTTACAGACTTAACAAAATCTTCTCAAAATGCTTGTAAATTTAGCACTTACAAAGATTTTACAGGATTAGTCTTATCGTGTAAAATCTCTGTAAATTGACATAGTCGGGCACCGTAAAATCTCTGCAAAATCTCTGTAAATTGACATAGTCGGGGCAGCATAAAATCTCTGTAAATTGACATAGTCGGGGCAGCATAAAATCTCTGTAAATTGACATAGTCGGGGCAGCATAAAATCTCTGTAAATTGACATAGTCGGGGCACCGTAAAATCTCTGTAAATTGACGTAGTCGGGGCACCATAAAATCTCTGTAAATTGACATAGTCGGGGCACCGTGAAATCTCTGGAAAATCTCTGTAAATTGACATAGTCGGGGCACCGTAAAATCTCTGCAAAATCTCTGTAAATTTACATAGTCGGGGCACCGTAAAATCTCTGTAAATTGACACAGTCGGGGCACCATAAAATCTTTGTAAATTGACATAGTCGGGGCAGCATAAAATCTCTGTAAATTGACATAGTCGGGGCAACATAAAATCTCTGAAAAATCATTCATAAAGCCACCTGAACATCAATACACTGATTTTTTTTTTTACTTGAGCTAAAGGTTGGCTAATAGCACAGTTACAGAAATGAACGAAGCATGTGCCTTGAGGATCACATCAAGTAGCGCCTCGACAAAAACGGCCAACTCGCACAAAGATAATAACAAATTACATGTTCGACAGGACACGCGTACGCACGCTGTATATGCAGCAATTCCCGGGAGGACGTCTGAATCTTTCTAGTGTTAACGACTAAGATCGATGATAATCGACGAAAATCGATATAATCGAGAGCAATTACGAGGACTAGAATTGTGAGTATCGATTTTTATCGAAAAATTGAGTCAATCGATAGTAATCGATTAATTATTATCGATTATATTGATTATAGCGATTGCCTTCCGATATAGTCGGCCAGGAGACCATAAAATCTCTGTAAAAAGTGACATCCAACCTAGACATACCATAATGATTCGATTTAGCGCCCTTGTTCCGAGTAAGCGCCCCTTCGAATGCATTCTTATTAGGGCCCCTACCATCAATAAGCGCCCCTATGCAAGTATTATAATATTACAGCGCCATTAGTGTACTTATCAACAGAGGTTCATCTTCCATAATTGCTCACATACGTAATATTGTCAAAGTCCCGCTAAAAGTTAGCATTCAACAGCCCTTGCTCGGTCATGTGTTAACCACTAGACAACATAAATTGGTATTATTTTGACATTTTAGCGTGAACTGAACTTTCATTGGAAAATTATAGACTGTTTATTCAAGAGCTAAAACTTTCCCTTAATGTCAATGACGGTAGTTAGAAGTTATTGATTTATTTTAATAAATCAATAAAATTCTTATGATTTTTAGACCGGTTAACGAACTGCTGCAGAACATTTTAACCATCACTGCTTTTAGAAATGTGTGTAGACTACCATAGGAAACGTCACGTTCGGCGTTAAAATGCATTGTAATACAATGCATGTATATCACTGCTGTTTGTGTTAGATTCTTAATCAAGCTACGATGGCTAACTCTGAGTTCATACGATATTGTTGACGTTTTTTGTTTTTTGTTTTTTGTTTTTTGTTTTTTGTTTTTTTAATATTTCGTTGTTTCTCAGAAAAAAAAAAAAAAAGAAAGAAAAAAAAGAAATAAGCCCCAGTCCCGAGTAAGCGCCCTCCCTTGAGGTTTTAAAGGTATACCTGAGCTTCCCGGGCGCTAAAGGTCGAAAATCATCAATAAACTGAGGCTGGTTAGTGCCCGGGGGGGCTACTCAACAAAGTTTAATACTGGGAGGCTCCGCCCCGAGGTCCAACCCCTTACCCTTTCATATACCATTTTGGCAAAAAAGGTACCCCTTTTATATACTTTTTATTGAAAAAAAGGTACCCCTTTCACATATACCTACTTTACGAAATCTTGTTCCCATTTTCATGTAGTGCTTAATAAATAAACTGATACTGCCATAAGGGGCATCTATTCGAAATATTATCAGATTAAAGGCCCTTTTAAATACCTAAATGACCGATTTCCCTACCCTTTTATATACCTCAACTTGTGAAATCCCTACCCTTTTATATACCTGAAGCCTGAAAAAGGTACCCTTTTCGGGCGGAGCTTACCCGTATAGGCCATTATAGGGAGTACCCCCCCCCCCCCCGGGGGTTAGTGATCAAGAACATTGATCATTTTCTCTTAGTCAGCGGTAATTCATCATCTTGGCGGACAGTCTCTTGGAGATGGCGGACAGAAAGTCGAAGTCGTCGTTGCATAGTTGTTCAATGCGAAAAACTTTAACCGCGACTTTTATCGTAGGGACAGAAATCCTTTTCAGACATTTCGCGGACGATGTTTTCCCGGCAAGCACAAGTAGTGACGTCTAGTGACGTATTACACCTTCATTACCGGCATGCTCTACGATCACGTCCATTCTTTCCCGCTTTTTTCGAATTCTTCGAAACTGTGAATTCAACGGCTTCAGTAATACTTAGTTTGTTTTATTCTCATTTTAGACTTGGTCTACTGTAAAGAAACATAGGTAAGTGTCCATTTCGATGATGAAATTATTCTTAACGCAATTTTGACTTTGTAATCTCCTTTAAAGTTCGAATCTTATTCTTTCTATGCCGATCGAGCTCATGGCTCCTAGGTAATTTCACCATATGTTTCTGCTCTCATCTATTTCTCAGATCTGTTGATATGGCTGCAAGGGATTTCTTGGAACAAAATGGCCTTGCCGATCTTATCAAACTGGCTGTCGAAGAAAATAAGGTACAGTTTTATGGCTACATTTGTTTTTCGTTTTATGATCGGTTCAAACGTTGAACAATTAAAATTCGACATATCGACACTATTGTATTTAGGTCGATTCTGCCGTTTTATTCGACTGAGCTTGTTGAAAAGAACGGTACAAGGTCAACTTAAATTCAAAAACCCATCTTTACTTGTGCCAAACCTGATGCATACATTACAAACACATTAATATATTATTTTTATACAACGCACACAGCTTGTTTCGATCTTTTGGATCAGAATGGTTGGAAGAGCGAGGAGATATGTGTTCCTCTTGCTTCAAGATCACGAAATGTACATATACATCTTAAGTTGTTTTATACGTCTGGAGTCGTCTTCGACTTCTACACTGTACCCTCCTTAATTGCACTTGCGAGGAAAACAGCCTCTTCATTTCCACAATTCTTAATCGGTAATTAAGTTTGACTAAATTTGGTTTGATGTTGGAATCAACTGACAAATTTTTGGGTCAACCCATATTGGTAAGGCTTGTTGTAAAATACGCAACGCAACGCAACGCAACGCAACGCAACGCAATATTACGCAATATACGCAACGCAATGTACGCAATATACGCAATATACGCAATATTATCCGAAGTCAATTTGTAAAATACGCAAAACACGCAATATTCCAAAATGACGATCTGTAAAATACGCAATATACGCAATATCAATTTGTAAAATACGCAATATACGCAATATGTGCTAAACGGTTCATTCGAACAGCGGTCGACTTGCAAAAATATCATACTGCGCATGCTTGCAGTTTACAAAAGGGACAGCAGTCAGTATCAAATTCGAAGAAGAGTTTGTTCTGCTTTACGAAGCATACAGGCCGAGCAATCTTCCTTTTCCTCACTCGGCGTATGAAAAGTTCTCCCTCGCGAACTAAGACCCAGCCGAATGTAAAGCCGATTTCCGAGTGGAAAACAGGGAAATTCCGTTGCTTCTTGACGCAGTAAGAGTACGAATGGCTTCATGGTCATATGTCCAAAACATTACTGAACTAAAAGGAAGGTATAAAAACACACAAAGTTTAATAAAATTGAATCAGATAATTCAAGCTTTAATGAGTTAGTTTAGCAGCAGGTGAACGCAATAAACCGAGAAATGCTACGGGACAAGATACGAGGAAAATATACAGAAGACTCCTGCATTCACTATTTGTAGTTGTAGCTCGTGACTTTACTTGCAAGCCTTGCTCGAAGGCGCTGCCATTCTATAAGCTTCGTACACGTGAAAGAAATTAAAAAAATCAAAATCCTTCCATCTCTGCGATCGAAAATGTCGCCAGAAATTACGTCCAATGATCCTAGATTGCTAATTTTTCACGTTTAGAGGAATATATCATCAGTTAATTATAGCACTGGAAGGAATATACTCACGTTTTGTACAGAACGTCAAAATTGCCAAACCCACGTTCTCGACACGACGTGATGCAATCATTACGACAGCGTGAGCATGCGCAATATGTCACCTCTTTGAAAATTTACTTCCAGCCGCGTCTTACAGCCGTCGCATCTCGGAGTCCCTATTTTCGCAAACACGTAGCACAAAACAACAGCGGTAATAAGCATATTGAAAACTTTCATTTTATAATCTTGACGTTTCGTATGCTAGTCAACTGAACATACATTTTCAAAAGAATAACGGTTACAAATTTTTGAAAAGCTATTTATACTGTATAAATGGGGGTCTGGAACATAGACAGAAAACAACTGCAATCAATAGAAATTTAAGACGTTTCAAACGGAAACTGTCTGTAAAGGTCCACCGCTTCATTGTTACAATCCGCTGTCGAGGATCTCAAAAGGCTTTTGCTGCAAAATGGCTACCCTCAGGGCATCTTCACTTTTAATATCAATGATGTCCTGAACAAGAACAAGAATAAGCCAAAAGAACCCGTTGCAACGGTCCCCAAGAAAGATGTTATTATTTTATTACCTTATATAGGTCTCCATAGCAACCTCATTACTAAGCGTCTTAAATCTTGTGTTAATCGTTTCTACTCTTTTGTTAATGTTAAAGTTATTTTTCAAAACACCCGACGCATCAAATCCTTCTTCCCATACAAAGAACCGACTCAACCGATCACAATTATCCAAAGTCATTTACAAAGCTAGTTGCTGGGACTGCAAAGATTTTTACTTTGGGAAAACGAAGCGAAGACTTCATGACCGGAAAACGGAACATTTCAAGGCCCTTTCGAAACACGATCACTCTTCTGCAATTGCTGATCACGTTAAAACAACTGGCCACAACATCAACTTGGACCATTTTGACATTTTGGCATCTGGCAAGACTGACTACCATTGTAAAGTTAAGGAGACCTTGTTTATTCAAGAGTTACAGCCAGCTTTGAATGCCAATGTTAGCAGTGAAAAGCTTTTACTCTATTAGAAAGCCTTTCCATTGTCCCTTTACAGACAGTTTCCGTTTGAAACGTCTTAAATTTCTATTGATTGCAGTTGTTTTCTGTCTAGGTTCCAGACCCCCATTTATACAGTATAAATAGCTTTTCAAAAATTTGTAACCGTTATTCTTTTGAAAATGTATGTTGACTAGCATACGAAACGTCAAGATTATAGAATGAAAGTTTCCAATATGTTTATCACCGCTGTTTGTTTTATCTTTTTAATCAAGTTACGATGGCCGAAGACCAAGAGTTTATACGTAGCACAAAACTAATCCATTTTGCATGACTCAGGGCCTCGTGGGAACGGCGAGCATGCGCAGTATGACATTTCTGCAAGTCGACCGCTGTTCGAATGAACCGTTTAGCACATATTGCGTATATTGCGTATTTTACAAATTGATATTGCGTATATTGCGTATTTTACAGATCGTCATTTTGGAATATTGCATGTTTTGCGTATTTTACAAATTGACTTCGGATAATATTGCGTATATTGCGTATATTGCGTACATTGCGTTGCGTATATTGCGTTGCGTTGCGTTGCGTTGCGTTGCGTATTTTACAACAAGCCTATTGTATCGCGCTATGTTTAGTTGATTTGTTTGGTTCGGTTGCTGAACATGATCTTGTACTTGATTTTGCTGATGACGGAGGGTGAAGAAAATCTTTGTGTAAGAGAAGATCGAGATTATAAGAAGCAGTGGTATACCTATGAGGCGATACAAAAAGGTTATAGAGGGGTTCCAAAACCACATTGCTGTAAGAAGAGCAGGCAAAACCCATAAGGTAATAACGATCACATAGGTTCGCTTTAACGAAACAACTTGTTTGTATCTCAGTTCCATCAACAGAGCGAGAAGTCTGTCCACGCTTATTGTAGCTAGTGTCAACACAGACACTCCACAGAAAATATTGGCCGTTAAAAAGCCCACAACTGATGCGTAGCGACACATATTCCGGTGTCCATTCGCTATAGACACCCAAGAGGTAACGATAAGAGGTTCTGAAATAAGACCAACTGAGAGATCAGTTATTGCAAGGCTACGAAGCAAGAGTTTGGACGGCGGATGAAGTGACGACTCTTTTTGAAGGGCAATTAAGATCAGAGCATTCCCAAGAAAAGCATTAACGGACATGAAAGTGTTCAAAATTGAAATAAATGTCAACTGGCCGTGCAGCCCAGGAGTCAAATCTGGCGAACAATTTAACTCTCCGATCGCTTTTTGCTGTCCATCTCCACTTAAGTTTTGTGCTGCCATATCGATCTGCAAGATAGCTATTTGTAGTTTATCGGCAAGCTGGAATCATTGGCAAAACTTATTGGTGTATTTAAGTTTTAAAAGCTCTCCGTTACCGCAGGAACTGCGAAACAAACGCCTTTTATGGGCCTTGTTATCTCTTCAAATATGTCAGTACATTGACAGTTTGGAAACAGAACTCAGTTAACTTAACAAACAGTTGGTTTACTGTCAGACTCTGGGACTTACTAACGAGAAAAACGGCATGGCTACTAATTGTAATCCCGTGTGGTTTTTATCGCTCGTACATTTCTGTGTTTGCTAACCTAACAATTTCAGTTTTGTCGATGAAAATGACTAATTAAAAGCTAAGTTTCTTCTTCTTTTATGAGATAACGTCCCACGCCAAATAAACATTTGTGCCAAGGAATATCAACCTTGTTTAAAGGGAAGTCCTAAACTTTTTCCGTTTTACCTGAGAAGGATTAAATTTGTCGCAAAAATATTTACAAAAGCTCCTCGTTACCATAGTAGCTGGGAAACAAACGTGTCAGTACATTCACAGATTGGAAACAGCACTCAGTTAACTTAACAAACAGTCGGTTTACTGTCAGACTCTGAGGACTTACTGACGAAAGAAACGAGATGTCTAGTAAAATAATCCTATCTTTTTATCGCTTGTACATTTTTTTTTTTTTATCTAACAACTGCAGTTTTCTCAATGCAAATGACTAATTAAAATTGAAGTTTTCTCCCTCTATTGTGAAATAGCTTCCCATGCCAAATAAACATTTTTGGCAAGAAATATGAGCCTTGTTGACAAGGAAGTACCCACCATCCCTAATTTAAACAGCTGATGATTCACAGCATCCATGCCGTTTATGCTAATGTCATGGGTGAAAGTGACTCACGGTCTTAAGCTGGTAAACATAGCGTAAACAGCTCTCGAAAAAAAATGCTTTTGAAAATTGGAACACATAATATTTTCTTCCTTACGCTATTTAACAATTAGATTATGAGCTCGAGATTTCTATGAGATGATAGTTGATGAGGCCGAACGCGCCGAATCAGACCTGGTTTGTGTTTGATATATGTGTTCTCATAGAAATCTGCGAGCTTCATAATCTAATGTTTTAGTAGAATTCACTTATAAGTTTACACACTACCCCATAACTTGTTTGTTTTCCAATTTCATTTTCCGGACCGGTTATTATCCAGTAAAACCTGGATATCCGTAAAAAGATCGCCCGGATGAGTCGGGCAATTAAAAACACTGAAGTCGTGTACGCGCGCGGCAACATTTTTCAAATAATTTTAAACTTTTTTAAGATCAGAATAGACCTGTAAATGCCCTTCGTTTATGGTCGGTCCAGGATTTAATTATCCATTTTCTCAAATTTTACTCCAAAACTTTGGCACAAGGAAAAAGCTTTCTGAGGGACTTCCCCGTTACAAGGTTGATATTCCTTGGCACAAATGTTATTGGCGTGGGACGTTATCTCATAAAAGAAGAAAGAAAACTAGCTTTTATTAGTCATTTTTTTTCATCGAAAAACTGAAATTGTTAGGTTAGCAAAAAAAGACAATGTACGAGCGGATCACAAAAACCACACGGGCATTACAAGTAGTAGCCATGCCGTTTTTTTCGTAGGTAAGTCCCACGAGTCTGACAAGTAAACCAATAGTTTGTTAATGAACTGATGTTCTGTTTTCCAAACTGTCAACTACGACATATTTGAAAGAGATAACAAGGCCCATAAAAAGGCGTTTGTTTGGTGCGCAGTTCCTGCAGGTAACGGAGAGCTTTTAAAAACTTAAATGCCCACCAATAAGTTGTGCCAATGATTCCAGCTTGCCGATAAACTACAAATAGCTATTCTTGCAGATCGATATGGCAGCACTAAAACCTTAAGTGGAGATGGACAAGCAAAAAGCGATCGGAGAGTTAAAAATTGTTCGCCAGATTGACTCCTGGGCTGCACGGGCCAGTTGACATTTATTTCAATTTTTGAACACTTTCATGTCCGTTAAATGCTTTCTTGCGGAATGCCTCTGATCTTAATTGCCCTTCAAAAAGAGTCGTCACTTTCATCCGCCTTTCCGTTCCAAACTCTTGCTTCGTAGCCCTGCAATAACTGAATCTCTCAGTTGGTCTTATTTCAGAACCTCTTATCGTTACACTCCTCTGGGTGCTCTATAGGAATCTCCGGCTAATGTGTATATATGTGTCGCCCGTTCTATCTCGCTCTCAGTGTGCTTTAACGGCAATATTTTTCTTTTCGTAGTGTCTGGTTTGACAGTTGGAAACAGACACACTCAATGCTTTTCCCTTCCTCTTCCTCCTTACACTTATACAAACAGTTTGGTTACTGTTCAGGACTCTTGGGACTCTCTATCACTACACGAAACCACACAAATCATTTGGACCCCCCCGCAGGGATATAATTGTTATATCATGTGTGTGGTTTTTATTCGTTACACGCGTCCCCATGCTTCCCGGTTGTTTGATCTGATCACCCGCAATACACCGCTACGTTCGACAATACGCTAGATTACTCTAGTGCAAAGCCTCGCTTTATGCTAACAAAATATAGTATTATATTAAAAGCTAAGTTTTCTTCTTCTTTTAGGAGATAAAGTCCCACGCCAATAAACATTGGTGTGCCAAGGAATACAACCTTGTTTAAAGGGAAGTCCTAAACTTTTTCCTTTTGCCAAAGTTTTGGAGTAAAATTTTGATGAAAATGGATAATTAAAATCCTGGGAAGACTAAACGAAGGGCATTTACAGTTTCTTGACTTAAAAAAAGTTAAAATTATTGAAAAATGTTGCGCGCGCGTACACGACTTCAATTTTAATTGCCGACT
Source organism: Platygyra sinensis (assembly GCA_019787425.1). Taxonomy (NCBI): domain Eukaryota; kingdom Metazoa; phylum Cnidaria; class Anthozoa; order Scleractinia; family Merulinidae; genus Platygyra; species Platygyra sinensis. Next base: position 10,324 of record JAHPZR010051403.1, on the reverse strand, counting down.
CAATCCGGGCGATCTTTTTAAGGTCCAAGGTTTACTGGATAATACGTCCAGAAATAATTGGAAACCGTTATTTGAATTAAACTTTAGTAAGAATTCTACTAAAACAATTAGATTATGAGCTCGAGATTTCTATGAGATGATAGTTGATTCGGCCTTCGGCCTCATCAACTATCATCTCATAGAAATCTCGAGCTCATAATCTAATTGTTAAATAGCGTAAGGAAGAAAATATTATGTGTTCCAATTTTCAAAAGCATTTTTTTTCGAGAGCTGTTTACGCTATGTTTACCAGCTTAAGACCGTGAGTCACTTTCACCCATGACATTAGCATAAACGGCATGGATGCTGTGAATCATCAGCTGTTTAAATTAGGGATGGTGGGTACTTCCTTGTCAACAAGGCTCATATTTCTTGCCAAAAATGTTTATTTGGCATGGGAAGCTATTTCACAATAGAGGGAGAAAACTTCAATTTTAATTAGTCATTTGCATTGAGAAAACTGCAGTTGTTAGATAAAAAAAAAAAATGTACAAGCGATAAAAAGATAGGATTATTTTACTAGACATCTCGTTTCTTTCGTCAGTAAGTCCTCAGAGTCTGACAGTAAACCGACTGTTTGTTAAGTTAACTGAGTGCTGTTTCCAATCTGTGAATGTACTGACACGTTTGTTTCCCAGCTACTATGGTAACGAGGAGCTTTTGTAAATATTTTTGCGACAAATTTAATCCTTCTCAGGTAAAACGGAAAAAGTTTAGGACTTCCCTTTAAACAAGGTTGATATTCCTTGGCACAAATGTTTATTTGGCGTGGGACGTTATCTCATAAAAGAAGAAGAAACTTAGCTTTTAATTAGTCATTTTCATCGACAAAACTGAAATTGTTAGGTTAGCAAACACAGAAATGTACGAGCGATAAAAACCACACGGGATTACAATTAGTAGCCATGCCGTTTTTCTCGTTAGTAAGTCCCAGAGTCTGACAGTAAACCAACTGTTTGTTAAGTTAACTGAGTTCTGTTTCCAAACTGTCAATGTACTGACATATTTGAAGAGATAACAAGGCCCATAAAAGGCGTTTGTTTCGCAGTTCCTGCGGTAACGGAGAGCTTTTAAAACTTAAATACACCAATAAGTTTTGCCAATGATTCCAGCTTGCCGATAAACTACAAATAGCTATCTTGCAGATCGATATGGCAGCACAAAACTTAAGTGGAGATGGACAGCAAAAAGCGATCGGAGAGTTAAATTGTTCGCCAGATTTGACTCCTGGGCTGCACGGCCAGTTGACATTTATTTCAATTTTGAACACTTTCATGTCCGTTAATGCTTTTCTTGGGAATGCTCTGATCTTAATTGCCCTTCAAAAAGAGTCGTCACTTCATCCGCCGTCCAAACTCTTGCTTCGTAGCCTTGCAATAACTGATCTCTCAGTTGGTCTTATTTCAGAACCTCTTATCGTTACCTCTTGGGTGTCTATAGCGAATGGACACCGGAATATGTGTCGCTACGCATCAGTTGTGGGCTTTTTAACGGCCAATATTTTCTGTGGAGTGTCTGTGTTGACACTAGCTACAATAAGCGTGGACAGACTTCTCGCTCTGTTGATGGAACTGAGATACAAACAAGTTGTTTCGTTAAAGCGAACCTATGTGATCGTTATTACCTTATGGGTTTTGCCTGCTCTTCTTACAGCAATGTGGTTTTGGAACCCCTCTATAACCTTTTTGTATCGCCTCATAGGTATACCACTGCTTCTTATAATCTCGATCTTCTCTTACACAAAGATTTTCTTCACCCTCCGTCATCAGCAAAATCAAGTACAAGATCATGTTCAGCAACCGAACCAAACAAATCAACTAAACATAGCGCGATACAATAGGCTTGTTGTAAAATACGCAACGCAACGCAACGCAACGCAACGCAATATACGCAACGCAATGTACGCAATATACGCAATATACGCAATATTATCCGAAGTCAATTTGTAAAATACGCAAAACATGCAATATTCCAAAATGACGATCTGTAAAATACGCAATATACGCAATATCAATTTGTAAAATACGCAATATACGCAATATGTGCTAAACGGTTCATTCGAACAGCGGTCGACTTGCAGAAATGTCATACTGCGCATGCTCGCCGTTCCCACGAGGCCCTGAGTCATGCAAAATGGATTAGTTTTGTGCTACGTATAAACTCTTGGTCTTCGGCCATCGTAACTTGATTAAAAAGATAAAACAAACAGCGGTGATAAACATATTGGAAACTTTCATTCTATAATCTTGACGTTTCGTATGCTAGTCAACATACATTTTCAAAAGAATAACGGTTACAAATTTTTGAAAAGCTATTTATACTGTATAAATGGGGGTCTGGAACCTAGACAGAAAACAACTGCAATCAATAGAAATTTAAGACGTTTCAAACGGAAACTGTCTGTAAAGGGACAATGGAAAGGCTTTCTAATAGAGTAAAAGCTTTTCACTGCTAACATTGGCATTCAAAGCTGGCTGTAACTCTTGAATAAACAAGGTCTCCTTAACTTTACAATGGTAGTCAGTCTTGCCAGATGCCAAAATGTCAAAATGGTCCAAGTTGATGTTGTGGCCAGTTGTTTTAACGTGATCAGCAATTGCAGAAGAGTGATCGTGTTTCGAAAGGGCCTTGAAATGTTCCGTTTTCCGGTCATGAAGTCTTCGCTTCGTTTTCCCAAAGTAAAAATCTTTGCAGTCCCAGCAACTAGCTTTGTAAATGACTTTGGATAATTGTGATCGGTTGAGTCGGTTCTTTGTATGGGAAGAAGGATTTGATGCGTCGGGTGTTTTGAAAAATAACTTTAACATTAACAAAAGAGTAGAAACGATTAACACAAGATTTAAGACGCTTAGTAATGAGGTTGCTATGGAGACCTATATAAGGTAATAAAATAATAACATCTTTCTTGGGGACCGTTGCAACGGGTTCTTTTGGCTTATTCTTGTTCTTGTTCAGGACATCATTGATATTAAAAGTGAAGATGCCCTGAGGGTAGCCATTTTGCAGCAAAAGCCTTTTGAGATCCTCGACAGCGGATTGTAACAATGAAGCGGTGGACCTTTACAGACAGTTTCCGTTTGAAACGTCTTAAATTTCTATTGATTGCAGTTGTTTTCTGTCTATGTTCCAGACCCCCATTTATACAGTATAAATAGCTTTTCAAAAATTTGTAACCGTTATTCTTTTGAAAATGTATGTTCAGTTGACTAGCATACGAAACGTCAAGATTATAAAATGAAAGTTTTCAATATGCTTATTACCGCTGTTGTTTTGTGCTACGTGTTTGCGAAAATAGGGACTCCGAGATGCGACGGCTGTAAGACGCGGCTGGAAGTAAATTTTCAAAGAGGTGACATATTGCGCATGCTCACGCTGTCGTAATGATTGCATCACGTCGTGTCGAGAACGTGGGTTTGGCAATTTTGACGTTCTGTACAAAACGTGAGTATATTCCTTCCAGTGCTATAATTAACTGATGATATATTCCTCTAAACGTGAAAAATTAGCAATCTAGGATCATTGGACGTAATTTCTGGCGACATTTTCGATCGCAGAGATGGAAGGATTTTGATTTTTTTAATTTCTTTCACGTGTACGAAGCTTATAGAATGGCAGCGCCTTCGAGCAAGGCTTGCAAGTAAAGTCACGAGCTACAACTACAAATAGTGAATGCAGGAGTCTTCTGTATATTTTCCTCGTATCTTGTCCCGTAGCATTTCTCGGTTTATTGCGTTCACCTGCTGCTAAACTAACTCATTAAAGCTTGAATTATCTGATTCAATTTTATTAAACTTTGTGTGTTTTTATACCTTCCTTTTAGTTCAGTAATGTTTTGGACATATGACCATGAAGCCATTCGTACTCTTACTGCGTCAAGAAGCAACGGAATTTCCCTGTTTTCCACTCGGAAATCGGCTTTACATTCGGCTGGGTCTTAGTTCGCGAGGGAGAACTTTTCATACGCCGAGTGAGGAAAAGGAAGATTGCTCGGCCTGTATGCTTCGTAAAGCAGAACAAACTCTTCTTCGAATTTGATACTGACTGCTGTCCCTTTTGTAAACTGCAAGCATGCGCAGTATGATATTTTGCAAGTCGACCGCTGTTCGAATGAACCGTTTAGCACATATTGCGTATATTGCGTATTTTACAAATTGATATTGCGTATATTGCGTATTTTACAGATCGTCATTTTGGAATATTGCGTGTTTTGCGTATTTTACAAATTGACTTCGGATAATATTGCGTATATTGCGTATATTGCGTACATTGCGTTGCGTATATTGCGTAATATTGCGTTGCGTTGCGTTGCGTTGCGTTGCGTTGCGTATTTTACAACAAGCCTTACCAATATGGGTTGACCCAAAAATTTGTCAGTTGATTCCAACATCAAACCAAATTTAGTCAAACTTAATTACCGATTAAGAATTGTGGAAATGAAGAGGCTGTTTTCCTCGCAAGTGCAATTAAGGAGGGTACAGTGTAGAAGTCGAAGACGACTCCAGACGTATAAAACAACTTAAGATGTATATGTACATTTCGTGATCTTGAAGCAAGAGGAACACATATCTCCTCGCTCTTCCAACCATTCTGATCCAAAAGATCGAAACAAGCTGTGTGCGTTGTATAAAAATAATATATTAATGTGTTTGTAATGTATGCATCAGGTTTGGCACAAGTAAAGATGGGTTTTTGAATTTAAGTTGACCTTGTACCGTTCTTTTCAACAAGCTCAGTCGAATAAAACGGCAGAATCGACCTAAATACAATAGTGTCGATATGTCGAATTTTAATTGTTCAACGTTTGAACCGATCATAAAACGAAAAACAAATGTAGCCATAAAACTGTACCTTATTTTCTTCGACAGCCAGTTTGATAAGATCGGCAAGGCCATTTTGTTCCAAGAAATCCCTTGCAGCCATATCAACAGATCTGAGAAATAGATGAGAGCAGAAACATATGGTGAAATTACCTAGGAGCCATGAGCTCGATCGGCATAGAAAGAATAAGATTCGAACTTTAAAGGAGATTACAAAGTCAAAATTGCGTTAAGAATAATTTCATCATCGAAATGGACACTTACCTATGTTTCTTTACAGTAGACCAAGTCTAAAATGAGAATAAAACAAACTAAGTATTACTGAAGCCGTTGAATTCACAGTTTCGAAGAATTCGAAAAAAGCGGGAAAGAATGGACGTGATCGTAGAGCATGCCGGTAATGAAGGTGTAATACGTCACTAGACGTCACTACTTGTGCTTGCCGGGAAAACATCGTCCGCGAAATGTCTGAAAAGGATTTCTGTCCCTACGATAAAAGTCGCGGTTAAAGTTTTTCGCATTGAACAACTATGCAACGACGACTTCGACTTTCTGTCCGCCATCTCCAAGAGACTGTCCGCCAAGATGATGAATTACCGCTGACTAAGAGAAAATGATCAATGTTCTTGATCACTAACCCCCGGGGGGGGGGGGGGTACTCCCTATAATGGCCTATACGGGTAAGCTCCGCCCGAAAAGGGTACCTTTTTCAGGCTTCAGGTATATAAAAGGGTAGGGATTTCACAAGTTGAGGTATATAAAAGGGTAGGGAAATCGGTCATTTAGGTATTTAAAAGGGCCTTTAATCTGATAATATTTCGAATAGATGCCCCTTATGGCAGTATCAGTTTATTTATTAAGCACTACATGAAAATGGGAACAAGATTTCGTAAAGTAGGTATATGTGAAAGGGGTACCTTTTTTTCAATAAAAAGTATATAAAAGGGGTACCTTTTTTGCCAAAATGGTATATGAAAGGGTAAGGGGTTGGACCTCGGGGCGGAGCCTCCCAGTATTAAACTTTGTTGAGTAGCCCCCCCGGGCACTAACCAGCCTCAGTTTATTGATGATTTTCGACCTTTAGCGCCCGGGAAGCTCAGGTATACCTTTAAAACCTCAAGGGAGGGCGCTTACTCGGGACTGGGGCTTATTTCTTTTTTTTCTTTCTTTTTTTTTTTTTTTCTGAGAAACAACGAAATATTAAAAAAACAAAAAACAAAAAACAAAAAACAAAAAACAAAAAACGTCAACAATATCGTATGAACTCAGAGTTAGCCATCGTAGCTTGATTAAGAATCTAACACAAACAGCAGTGATATACATGCATTGTATTACAATGCATTTTAACGCCGAACGTGACGTTTCCTATGGTAGTCTACACACATTTCTAAAAGCAGTGATGGTTAAAATGTTCTGCAGCAGTTCGTTAACCGGTCTAAAAATCATAAGAATTTTATTGATTTATTAAAATAAATCAATAACTTCTAACTACCGTCATTGACATTAAGGGAAAGTTTTAGCTCTTGAATAAACAGTCTATAATTTTCCAATGAAAGTTCAGTTCACGCTAAAATGTCAAAATAATACCAATTTATGTTGTCTAGTGGTTAACACATGACCGAGCAAGGGCTGTTGAATGCTAACTTTTAGCGGGACTTTGACAATATTACGTATGTGAGCAATTATGGAAGATGAACCTCTGTTGATAAGTACACTAATGGCGCTGTAATATTATAATACTTGCATAGGGGCGCTTATTGATGGTAGGGGCCCTAATAAGAATGCATTCGAAGGGGCGCTTACTCGGAACAAGGGCGCTAAATCGAATCATTATGGTATGTCTAGGTTGGATGTCACTTTTTACAGAGATTTTATGGTCTCCTGGCCGACTATATCGGAAGGCAATCGCTATAATCAATATAATCGATAATAATTAATCGATTACTATCGATTGACTCAATTTTTCGATAAAAATCGATACTCACAATTCTAGTCCTCGTAATTGCTCTCGATTATATCGATTTTCGTCGATTATCATCGATCTTAGTCGTTAACACTAGAAAGATTCAGACGTCCTCCCGGGAATTGCTGCATATACAGCGTGCGTACGCGTGTCCTGTCGAACATGTAATTTGTTATTATCTTTGTGCGAGTTGGCCGTTTTTGTCGAGGCGCTACTTGATGTGATCCTCAAGGCACATGCTTCGTTCATTTCTGTAACTGTGCTATTAGCCAACCTTTAGCTCAAGTAAAAAAAAAAATCAGTGTATTGATGTTCAGGTGGCTTTATGAATGATTTTTCAGAGATTTTATGTTGCCCCGACTATGTCAATTTACAGAGATTTTATGCTGCCCCGACTATGTCAATTTACAAAGATTTTATGGTGCCCCGACTGTGTCAATTTACAGAGATTTTACGGTGCCCCGACTATGTAAATTTACAGAGATTTTGCAGAGATTTTACGGTGCCCCGACTATGTCAATTTACAGAGATTTTCCAGAGATTTCACGGTGCCCCGACTATGTCAATTTACAGAGATTTTATGGTGCCCCGACTACGTCAATTTACAGAGATTTTACGGTGCCCCGACTATGTCAATTTACAGAGATTTTATGCTGCCCCGACTATGTCAATTTACAGAGATTTTATGCTGCCCCGACTATGTCAATTTACAGAGATTTTATGCTGCCCCGACTATGTCAATTTACAGAGATTTTGCAGAGATTTTACGGTGCCCGACTATGTCAATTTACAGAGATTTTACACGATAAGACTAATCCTGTAAAATCTTTGTAAGTGCTAAATTTACAAGCATTTTGAGAAGATTTTGTTAAGTCTGTAAATTATGACTCCTATCCTCTTATTCTGGCTGCTGTAATTTACAAACATTTTACAAGCATTTTGAAATGAACAGAACTAAAAGCTAAATAAAATGTTTGTAAAATAAATTTACAGACATTTTGTTTTTAATCAGGAAAAGTACCAAGTCTGTAAATTCAGGAATTACAGACATTTCGTAAAGTCTGTAAATGGTTCAAATTTTCCAGTGATGTGTATTTCAGGTTTATCAAAGTTAATAATATACATGAAAAAATTACTCGATTCTGATTAACTGAGAGCAGTGCAGTTCAAGTGTAACACCAGGGCAAAAAGTGTAACACCGGTGCAAAAAGTGTAACACCAGTGCAAATTACACATCGTATAAATTCTGGATTATGATTGACTGAAAGAAAAAGGGGAAATTTCTAAGACACTGATATCACGTAAAATGATGACGAAAAGTTTGTGCAGAAGCTATGAATGACAAAACATGGCTTCAAGAAAGATTTTCCGGCACTTCCTCTGTTGGGAATTGTATTCAGCGAGTTGTAGGCTCAGGTCGGCTCATATGGCTACAACAGACGCTGGTGGCTTGTTATCTATCCTATGGCGTAGTTGTGGCTGTATGAACCAACAGGACAGTATCTGCATCTGTTTTTCACGCGTGGATTTATACATTCACTTTAGTCATTAAACGCGATTCTTTACTGTCAAAAACTAAAGGAAGTCAGACAAAGACAAGCAGTGTTTTGCATTGTTTCTCGAGTTAGATCATGTAGACATGTACGATAGAAAGATAAAAAGTTTATGATGCTGAAATATTAAGATTTTAGAACTTAAAAGAGATGCTTTATAGACCTTTAAATTTCTCGGTTTCTATGCTTTTCTGAGCAGTAACAGATTCGTAGGAGAAATTGCCATTTTTTGTTACAACTAAGGAATATTTCAAATGACGACTTATCATTTTACAGGCGTCAATAGATATAGAGATGTGGAAAATAATAAAATGTAGTTCTTAACTGTGTGGACTCCATTGCAAAATTGGGGCTTAAACCTTCATTGAGGCACATGCACTAAGATTGTTTGGAATATGAAAATTTTGAATCTTTGTTTCAAGATGGAATATACTTCTGCAGCTTCGAAGACAAATTGAGGTACTTACTAGAATACCAAAAATAAAACTGACAGGCGAAGTGCGCCTTCATGACAAACAGTTATATCTTAATAATGATTACTGAAAAATTGGTCTACGCATGTTCCTTCAGAATTATACTATATGGAATAGTTCAATGTTAAATCGTTTCATATTAGCACGGGAAGCAATGTTAAACTTCTCGAACCGTGCTATTCAACACAGAGCTTCTTTTAAGGACGTTCGCGCCCATTGCTACTGCGCATCTCTAGTGCGCACGCTTTTCATTGGTCACGCGCGCGCCACGTCATTTTCAAGCGCGCGCACCAAGTTGAAAACTCAACAAAACTTAAGAGCTGATGACCTTTGCGTTAACTTTGTGTGCGAATATTTTTGTTGGATGCTCGGTGACCCCCACTTTTTTTTCGGCAGATCACTTCCTTTTCTGATTCTTTCCATTATACTAAAAAACAAAAAAAATCTGTACGTGGGAAGTTTTAGTTATTTATCATATGCTATTCAAATAGGGTCGAATTGGTACATGGATACAGGTGTGCGTAACTCAGAAGTTGTACTTTTTAAGGCTAATTCTAGCTGATTTAATGGCATATGTAGCAAAGATATATCAAATAGGCCTATGTAGGCTGTGTTAAACACACATAACTTAGATATGATTCTTCAACTTAATTATATGCCGATAGTAATGAATCCGGCCAGAATCGCCTCAGTGGCTGGAAATCCTAGAAATGCTATGATCTGTGATGCGCCTTATCTTCAAAACGAGTTCGGTGACCCCCGATTTTTTTTACGTTTTTCATCTAATGTTATCATTTTCTACCTGCAGTCAAAGTTTTAAAAAAAGCTGTACGTAGGAAGTTTTTGGGCGCGAACGTCCTTAAGCAAACATCTTCCTTTCAAAGGAAGCTATTCTGACTTTAACATAAATAGGAGCGTTTAGTGAGGTGAGAAAGTTAGGTTATTGAGTTTATTTTGCATATTCGCTTCCACTGACAAAACTTATGGAAATCCAACAGTTTGTTTCAGTTCGTTTTGTATTTCTGAATTACAGGTTACTGTTGCAGTTCATTAACCGTAACAGACACACCTGCTGTTTTGCTATAGGATCTTAACTGTAATTAGCATTGAACTGTAATTACTACCTGCATTAGCCTTTTGCTTAGCGCTAAGCTACCAGCAATGTTTTGTAAGTAATTTATCATGTAAAAGTTAAACTCCTGTGTAGCCAATAGTTCGCTATGAAATGTGTGTGATAATGTTTAGTTATGACTTTTTAGTTACCTTATGTAATTTGTAACGATAGTGCTTTCGGCTTAAATAGCAGTGCCTTGTAAAACATTATTTGCCTACGTTCTGGTTACGCTCCCGGTGGCGGAACGCCGGATAACGCTATCCCGCATTGGTTGTGTTCTTGGATTAAAACGATATCGTTGGACCTTAGCTCTGAGTACTGTTGAGTGGGGACAAACGTCTCTCAAGATAATTCACTGTGACATA
>JAHPZR010051402.1:37500-45000 GCA_019787425.1 Platygyra sinensis | reverse complement strand
TGAGTTATGTTCTTGTAATCGCTTTTATGAAGCCAACCTAGATTGCAAGTTTGTTAGTGACGAGGAGTGCGTTACCTATTTTGGTGGTGAATCAACGGGTTATTTTCTTCAGCTGTTTAACGTCAAGTCAGGTGACCTGCTAAGTAAAATAGCTTTGGATTTCGATGTGTACAGTTTAGCAGCTTGTCCACGCAAGGGTCTTGTCGCCTTGGGCTTGCTGGATACCAAAGTGAATTTCAAAGTTCTTCAGGTGAAGTTGCCGCGAGATGAAGGCAGAAAGACAAAAAGGTGAAATGTTATTCAGAAACAAAGTTATAGTGCAAGGACTACTCGGGGCCACCTGAGCGTATTCAACCAATCGCAACACGACTTTGAATCTAAAGAATCTGAGTTTATCTGTGACCTCAGCGATCATGTTAGAGCAGCGTGATATCTTTAGTAGTCCTTCAAACAGACATTTTAGATAGGCTGTCTATTGCGTTCAAATTCTGTTGACTTGAACAGCGCAATAAAGGCTGGTTTTCACTAGCGCATAAGCATAAGCACAAGCCGACATACGCAGAAGCAGTATGATGTTGATGATTTGCATCTTTTGTTCAAAATTTCCCCAATAAAAGGTGCTAATTATCAAGATCTTACTGCTTCTGCGTATGTCGGCTTATGCTTATGCTTATGCGCTAGTGAAAACCAGCCTTAAGCGAACGATGAAGTTAATTCCAGTTGAACCCAGCGCTAAGAAACAAATTCTTCGCGGTCCAGCGACAAAAAAATGGTAATTTCAAAGGAAGTAAATTTTAATTATCCTAGTCGAATGAAAATACCGGTCCTGTGACGAAAACAATCTTGAACCTAGCCACAAAATAACTAACACCTTGAGTGAATCTGGCAACACGAAAACCTTTTTAATCTTACCATGAGGTGAACCTGGAACTCCCCAGCAGCCAAAGTAATGTTTAGCCCAATAGCATATTTTCCGATTACAATAACAAATCAACCATAACTCACTGAAAAAAAAAAATTTTTCAACCTCGCGCTAAAACAAACTCGAAACCAGATTGAGTGCATGAGTGCATACACCATTCAGATTGTCCGCTCTGAGTTTAAATCATTTTTGTCGCTTGTTCGAAGCTGTGTTCAAGACAAGGAAAATTGAACGCAGTGAATAAAAACCCAGATCATAAACGCTTCTTCAACACTATTAGTCTTGTACATTATGTTTATGTGATTTCACTTTGTTCCATTTTTTTTTCAGGATCAAGCTTCAAGAGTGAAAAGAGAGTACAGTATTAGATGGAATTTCCAGAAAAATCTGCTGTCAGGATGATGCATTAGTAACTGCGTAAGAATCCTAATGCCTTTATTCTGAGTGGCTACCAATGTCTTGTGTAACGTATTAACAAGGTGTGGGTACACTGATAAAGGCATTTGTAGATGTTCCATTCGCTGGTAAACTACAAGGAGCTTTGGACTGTTAGAACTGTATTCTTGTACAAAGAGGACAGGCTTTGCATTAGATCTGTAAATAGAAGTTAGGTCAAACAAACCAACCTCGTTCCCAGGGTCTCTCATCTTCCCGCCCTCCTCTCTCGCTCCAGGAGGGCGAGAAGATGGGAGACCCTGGTAACGAGGTTGAGCTCTAACCTATCAGTTCTGGGAAGTACAGTTTATGAAAAGTTTTAAAACCTGCAGATTATTTAGTCTTTGTAAACAGTGTAAGTTATGAAAGGCTCGAAGACGGATCTATTCAATTCATTTAGGCTTTGTGGGAAATATAATTTTGTTTAAGTTTTGTAGGAAATGCAGTTTATTTGGATCTTGTAAAAGCTATTTTCCTATCTATCGTTTTTCTATACACTTAAAGAAATAATATTTTCATAACGATAATAACCGAGAGATTTTCAAATTATAGAAGCTCATGACCTTTGAGAGAGAAGATAGAAAACCTGTGAATATTTTATGTCAGTTTTCAGTGTAGTATTTAGGAAGAAGCCGTAAAAATTCGATCAAAGACACAGATTGAATAAAAAGAGAAGATTTCTTTTCTTTTGAAAAAGTTCAGTTGTGTTAGGTTTGCTGTATCCTGCGAAGACGTTCTTTGAGCTCGCACGCAATCTTGGAAGGAGCTCAAACAATGGCCGTAAGAGGCTACTAGGTCGGCTGGCAAGCGAAGTTCAAGTCAGCTTTTCGAATTTAAGGTCATTTCACGGAAATAGAACCTGCACTGAGATTTTTGTCAAACATTGCCTATTGATTGTTTATGTTATAGGAACTTAAATTTTGAAAAAAAAAGTGAGAATTGGTCCATATTTATTTTACATGGAGAAATTTATTACTCAATTCGAAACAACAGGGGAAAAAATGATAAGTCTTCCTATTCGTTTTCGAGAAAATGACGACTTACCTCTGTGGAGAAATCCAGCCGTAAAGAAAAAGCCGCCATTTTTTAATGTGCGCGCGCTGATTACGCGCGAACTTATGCGCAGTACAGATGCTCAATTCCCAACAGAAAAAAGCAACCAAATATAGAAGTTTGTCTTGAAAGCTACGGAGCCATTTGATAATATTCATTTTGTAATCGCATATACGCAGACGAGCTTTCCTTACCCCTATCCGTGTAGCCTAGATTTTAAAACTTTCGCATACAGGCTAGTCTGGACCGTGTCGTAACTGTTTTGATGTTCTCTCTGTATCGATTAACCAGTTCACTCAGGAATACATGCCGATAATTTAAGCACAAAGAGGATGAAGGGCAAGTTGAGCATTTGCATTGTCCACAAATTGTGCGCAGCGAGACTCGAAATGATAGAAACGCCTCCAAATGTTAGAAAATAAAAACGCCCCTAAAATGACGGGTTCACTTGCCATATTTGAAGAGCATGGTATAGTAATCACTTAATGACTGGCCACAAGGGAAACAATGAGTTTTGTTTCCCGAAGACCCGCAATGTTCCCCGAGGCGAAGCCGAGGGGAACATTGAAGTCGAGGGGAAATAAAACTGACTGTTTCCCGAGGGGCCAGTCATTAAGTGCTTATTGTTTCATTACACGAGCCGATTTTTAACGCCGAATGTTTTTTTAGTGTTGACACCATTCACATTATACAGCGTCGCAGAATGATGAAACTCTGAATGCGCATGCGAATTTCTACTTACCTCAGCACCGAGCCACTAAATTCTTTACCTTTCACGAGTCCACCATTCTCGTTCCCAAAAGTCAAAATACTTATAAAACGTGACTGGCGAGCCGTTGAGCCCCTTCAGATAAAAGACTTCAAAATGGCCCTGCTAACGAACATTGCGATCAAAGAATGTGCTTGGTCATTTTCATCAAAGACATGCGATAGAACGCGTTCCAAGATCAAATTTGAATCAGTTTCGTCTGGTGCAATAAAGCAAACTCTTTCAAAATGGTTGTTTTCCTCACGCGCAGCCATATTAAGAACACACGATTTCAGCTTTTTTTAAATGGATCAATGAATACGAAAACTTAATTGTTTCGACGCTCTGCCTTCTTCAAGTTAAAGAGCGAGGCCATATTCCCTACGGGAAAAAGTGCGCGTTTATCTTAACCGATGAGATTTGCCTCCTGGTCTTGAATATGACTAGGTAATATGACAGACCTAAGTTATTTCGTGAACTGCAAGTAAATGTCAATAATGCACACTTGCTCATGCATTCACAACGGACAATGAAGATGTAGAACATGTTACTTTCCAAACGATTTGTAAAAGTGTTGTTTCAGTATGAAATGTTGCTTTCTTAATTTAAATATTTTGTTCTTCATTGATATTCATATTTTCATTGATCCGGACCCTTGATTATCCGGACTTTTTCGTCTAGCCCCAACGAGTCCGGAAAATCGAGATTCGACCGCATATCAATTCTTTGTTTCATCGATGAATAGCAAACCTGTACTCTGCCAATTATATGACATCTGCGCTTTCTTTATAACATTTAATCAGTTGATTGTGATGTATTCTAGGGCAGGACACTTCCCTCTCACCAGCAATCCCTCTTTTCACCAGGTAAGGGGGTATAAATGGGAACTGACGGATTAATTTTAAGGACGTTCGCGCTAATTGTTTCTGCGCATCCTTACTGCGCACGCAAATCCACATGCCACGCCATGCCACGTCATACATCGAGCGCGCGCGCTAAGTACTAAAATGAACAATGATAGGGCAGATGGCCATTGCTATAGCTTTGATTGGATTTAACGATCTTGGACGTCCGGTGACCCCTACTTTTCTTTTCAGAAACAGATTTTATTTGCAATTATCTACACATTATCCAAAAATGAAAAAAAAATCAATGTGGGAAGTTTAAAAAATTTGAATATTTCTGCCCATGGGACATGGAATCCTGCCATCTTGCGGCTGCAAGGCGCGTGAAACTATGGTCGCTAAATGCTTATTCTTTAAGGAACCTCACAAGTTGACTAAATTTGCTTAATAGGTCCATCCAAACCATATTTGGCAGAGAACTTTTCCCTTCAAAGCTCTAATTACAATATTTTGGGACTTGCAGCCACTTTGATCTTCTTCGCTAACGAAGCACCATTTACTGAGATTTAGGTGTTCTTCCGGGCATGTTATTTCCAAAACGAAGTCGGTGACCCCCCATTTTTTTTACATTTCTGACATCGCTAACTCATGATCCTTCAATGGTAAAATTTTCAGAAAAAAATCAATGTTAGAAAAATTTCGCGCGAACGTCCTTAATGCTGGGGGTAACGCGTGGATGGACATTAGCATCCTACCCAAGGTGGTGTAGAAATATTCCTAGTCGCTTCATGGCACTGAATAAAAAACAACGTCCCCAAAATGAAAGGTACACTTGCACCTTCCCCCACTCCTCCCACGTGGGGGAGAGGCGGGAGCAAGATGACTCTTTTTCCCACCTTCCCCCACTCCTCCCAAGTGGGGGAGAGGCGGGAGCAAGATGACTCTTTTTCCCACCTTCCCCCACTCCTCCCAAGTGGGGGAGAGGCGGCAGCAAGATGACTCTTTCCAGGGTTAATTTATTCATATATGTAATTTTTATAATGACTTTAGAAACCACAATAATTAATGTGGAAAAGTTTATTATAGACATTGAGGTACAGCTCCTTTGCATATATTATTTAATCTATTTACATTTTGATCTGTTGTAAATAAAACATTAAGCGTAAATTATCCTTTTTAAGTTGCATTCTACTTAACAAAGGAATCACTTGGCCCTCGAGTAACTTACTTTGCATTATCAATCAGTCTTGTCAAATGTACATTCCTCGTTATCAAATTAGAGGGTAACGTCTTAAAAAATTCACCAGTGTGAGATACGCCTACACGATCGCTTTTGCATAGTTGTTGATATTCCGGGAAAAACTTTTTATAATTCTTACCAGGGAATATTAGTCAAAGTGTATTAGTTCCTGTTTCCGAAACTTCCACTGCCCTTAACAAAACAATCACGCGTTAGGGATAAATTTCTGCGAGAGTTTTTACTTTCATAGGAAAGAGGTATTTGGGGAAATAAAATCTTTAATCCTTTTAATCCTTATTCCTTCACTCTTTCCTGAAAGTTTAAAAGAAGTTGCACTTTTGAGTAAAATTTCCTCCCAAAGTCCTTTTTTTAGGATGGTTAAGAATTAAGAACTGACTGTAAGACTAGACTGCATATTTATTCCTAATGTGTGGACACAGTGCTGTCTAGTCCCACCGCGCCTTGTTGACCTTTGATAGGAGTACATTTGGATGAAGAGAATTCTTACTGCATGCCCGGCTTTTTGAACCTTTAAGGACAAGTGGAAGATCAAATTTTCTCTCCCAGAAGGTTGAGGATTAGGGAGGAGATTGAATTCTCCTTCGCGATTGTTTCATTTAGGGGTCGGTGGGGATTTTGGGGGACAAGATTGAAGGCCTTCGAACAATCTTGCCCTGTGAGATGGTGTGGGTTTTGGCAGAAGATAAACTACTGTGCACTGTGGCTCATGCAGGGATATCTCACGATTTTTCATATCCTGACGATTTTTTTCTGCCATCGCTTAGGGAATGAGCAATGTTCATTTGAGTAAACTGAATTTAAATGCAAAGTAAAGGACAACGACACTGGTTTAACCGCATTCACCTTTCTGGTTCTGCGGCATGTTGTTTACCTCTAGCTACTTTTTAAATAATATTTTATCACATCACAGAAAGGTGCAAGAGCTTATTGGAGTGTAGTCTTTATTTCGCTCTTTGCACCTTCCTTAATCAGGTTATTTTACTTTCGTTATTTGCAAAATTCTCATTTTTTATCATTTCCTTATGCACACTTAAAGTGCACATAACCGAAGAATGTCAATTTTTTTCGATTAAATAAATCTTGCATCTGTTCAAAACGCACGGCCCCTTTTAATCTAAAATTTGACTTTTTTATAGGCTATAAAAGTTAAGAATCTAGCGATTGTCTGTTACACGACCGAGCTAGTAAGGGGCATGGGTCTATTCCTGGATTGATGTCACAGACTGATTTGCATCGCAGTATGTCTTTGTAAACATGCATGCAAAGAAGTTTGTGACGTCAATCCAGGAATAGACCCATACCCCTTACTTGCTTGGTCGTGTAACGGATGATGGGCAGATTTCGTAACTTTTACGGCCTGTAAAAAGTCAAGATTAGGGTTAAAAAAGGGCAAAACGGCGCAATGCGTTTCAAACAGGTGCAAAGATTTATTCAACAGTGGGGTTAAGTGTACTTTAATAATATATCTATTCATTTCTTCATTTGTTCATAAGCTATTCCACTGTAACTCGACAGATTTACGATTAAGTGAAAGTTTATTTCCAGAATAGAAGAGTTAATTTGAAACACGGTGGGGCCAAAAGGCCTAAAAATTGGTCATTTAGGCTATTTTGGTATTCTTTGTAAATTTATTCACCAAACTTGGCGTATGAACTTGCGTTGTGTTCCCGATTTCTTCGACATAAGACCGACACAAAATCTTAAATTATGACATCAGAAATCATGACGTCACAAATATCTCTGATATAAAGTTTCTTTTTTCAAGAAAAAAATTATGCTGTTTGAAACACCTTGATGAGAGGAACTTAATGCCGAAAACCATTCCTTGCTATGACAAAAGCTTTGTGAGTTATGGCAAGTTAAAACAAAAATCGTTGTCCTCCCCGGAAACCTGCTAGTCCATACTCTTTCTTAGAAATCGAAACCCTTGGCAAACTTTTTTTAGCTCCTTTCTGGGAAAGCTAATATTTTGCTGTGATATAAAGCTTAGAGAGGCCAAAAATCCTACGAGTGTAGAATTTTAGTTTTGTGTTTTCTAGCGATGTTATAAAAGATTAAAGAACTAGTCACGTTACGTCACATTTTATGATGTCAGAAACACAGGTTTGCGGCCTTATCAATCACATGAAAATCTTCCATCGTGATTTTTTGTATTAAAGTTGTTCTTATCGTCTGGGAAACTTCATCTGCAACATAACTGGAAATAGTGGCACAAAGCAAAACTCTAACTTACAAA
>JAHPZR010051402.1:0-32500 GCA_019787425.1 Platygyra sinensis | reverse complement strand
ATACAAGGGAGACAAAACATGGCTATAAATTACATAGTATACATTTAATTCTACCGGCGAAAACTAGATTCATTAATCATCATACTGACTGCAACTCCAAAAACGTTATCTACATGATACAATGTAACCACTGTCACAAACAATACATAGGAGAAACCAAACGCAGACTTATAATAAACACCGCTTCAACGAACATCGCAGACCTGTTGACAAACAAACTAACAGCTCTGAGCCTACCACAGTATCCGAACATTTTTTTTGTAACAATCATAACGCTACTGACATGCAAATTATTCCTCTTGAACTCGTTAAATCTAATCGTGACAGTGTACATAAAGCAAGAGAAGCCTATCTCATTGAAAGAGGTCAAACCCTTGAACCGCACGGTTTAAATAAGGTAGATGAAACTCAGTACGTTTATTTTGCATTAGCTTTCTATGTTTAGGTCATTTCTACTATTTATAGCTGTTCATTACTACTCTTGAGGTTGTAACGTTTTCCAATATTTTTAAATTTTTAAAATTTTGAATTTTTACGTTACTTTTTTCATCGTTACTTGTTACTTAGCCCTGTCCATCAGTCTTTTGTTATTATTTTTCTTTTTACTAGTCATATCGTATTTCCCATATTTTAAATTTGTAACGTTTAAAACTAGAGTCATTCTCTCTGTAACGCCCTGAAGAAGGAAGGTCGTGCCTTCCGAAATATTGGAATATATATATATCCCTATACTGTTTAATCAGCCTTGCTAATTTTCGTCTACAAATTACATACTCACTTAATGCATAACTTAACGTTGATCTTTTACTTGAAATACGTCACGTGAACAAATAACAGGCCATTTCCGGTTAAATTTTGAAGGCTTCTGCAGACTAGGGAAAAACGTTTTATCAAACAAGACTCATTTTCGTTTGCGGTCCTTTGCATCATTATGTTAAACTGTTGTTTTATCAACGTTTTGTTCTCTAGATTAAAGTGGTACTATGATCAAATGTTTTCTCCTTGATTTTTTTAGTGTGTCACATAGAATTCGACGAAGGAATAAAAACACCGTTTACCGTTTACAAATATCTCCGTTAGTTCCGGAGATATTTAAGTTTGAAAAATGGGCAAAATATTGATGACGTCATATGCATACACTCAACCCAATATTATATCAAGTGTATAAATAGAGCTATCTTGGCCAATTTGCAAGGCAAACCATTGAAACTTGGTAGGCTGATAGTTCTACAGAAACACACCAATGGATGTAAAAAACAATCCATTCCCATGGCAACGCACTCTTTTCCAGTCCCCGCCCACTTAATTTCAATATGTTTGGAATTTCAGCTTGAAATGATATTAAACACGGCAACAAACTTAAGCTAACACAATTATATGCTCCCCGCCACAGTCACTCCTCTTAGTAATCTACAAATTTTAAATTTAATGTTAGTTAACCTATTTATTATCGTTTTTTATATTACTTGTATTTGATTGTGTGTGGCAAAAATAAAGAAAATAAAATTAAATAAAAATATATGAAGCGCTCTTAGCAAATATCTAATTGGAACCCCAAAGGTGGCCAGAAAAGTTCTTAATATTGGGGAGCTCCAAAGCTCAAACCAGCTGCTCACAATGGCTCCATTTCCTTTGCATACCCCTTTGTTCGTCTAGTGCAAGAAGTAACAGTAACAGTAGCTTAAAATACTAAATTTTTGTTGGCTAGCAAATCTCAAAAAAAAATCCTGGTTCTGCAGAGGACATTGCACACTTTCTCTGTAAGATACTTTAAAATGTATTGAAATGGCAGGAAAAAACAGGAAATTTGAGGTGCTGGCCTTATTGTGGAAAAAAGGCGCTTTCATCCATTAGCTGGCAGTGAACAACTGATGGAAAACATTGATTTCAAGAGCAAACGAAGTTGCTTTCATTGCATTGCAAATTTTCAGTCCTTACGTTTCATAAATTGGCCAGAAACCAGGAGAGTCAAGTTGCATACAGATAGATTTCTTGTATTGTACTTCTTGTATTTCGATCAATCTTGCTCTGAATTAAACAATTTACCAGGAAAACGACGAACAAATTACTAAACTGCGATCTGATACCAGCCATTTCCTGCAGTCGACTCGCGGGCTTAGCCTAAGAACTACAACCTCTATCCTAGAATTTACCTGAAATTGGAGTTGATCGCAAGTGAAGAGGCTGATAAGGACAAAACGGTGCTCCAAAGCTCAATACGACTGCTCATAATGGCTACATTTCCTTTGCATACCCCTCTGTTCGTCTAGTTCCAGAAGTAAAGAAGAACCTGTGAAAAATGTATTACATTTGAGTTTAAGGTAATTCCCTTGAAATTGTTCTATCATCAAACTTTTTTCGAGACTTGGCGTAATGAACATTCACGATATGAACATTATAACAATGCAATAAAAAATGGGGTCACCGAGCTTGTTTACGCGTCAGCAGGCTCTTAAAATGGGGTATTTTTACTGGTTGTGCGTTAAAAGTTCGAATGACCTTCATACAGAATTAAGTCTTTGTTACTTGAAAGACACAAAGTTTGTCTTGAAAGTAAAGTTTCATTTATTGACATAAGCAGTATTGCTTCATTTAAGCCGTTTTTGATTGGCTGGTTGCGGGAATATTGCACCTTTTCGGACAGTTCCGTGATGAACTTGAAGTCCTCGCCTTGGCCAAAATACACCCAGTTGGGAACTATTTTCCAAAAAAAAAATCATGTTCTACTATCAAACTTTTTTTCCTCTTCAAACATGTTCTTCATCAGACTGTTCTTAGCAAATACCTGAAAAAAAAATCGGGGGTCACCGTGCTCGTTTAAGAGAAAAGGAAAAATTATTCCGTTATCGAGCTTAGTTTGAGGGAAATCTCTCACGTTTTGCACGTGCACGCGCTCATGTGCGCGCGCTGATGACGCGAAAATCGTGCGCAGTAGGGATGCGCAATGCATAGTAAGGAATTACCTTAAGATCTTATCAGTAGGTCAATCGGTTCGGTAGTTAGAAAACGACTTTGTAACTATATAACTATATATGATTATAGCGCCTGCATTAAAAAATTTTTAAAAGTCCTCTTAGATTTGTTTTGTCTGGAGTGAGTAGTTTTAATGTTCTCGCCAGAGTTCAGGCAAGTTTGTTCACTTGATTCTTTTCGTGGAGTACGAATCTCTGATTTCAAGAACTATGTGAACAACAATGAAATCATGAGGATAAATGAACAATAGCCACAAGACAATTATATCTCAAATCTGCCTAGACAGTGTCTGAAATTCTAGCAAAATGTTTTGATATATATAGCTTAACCGAAAATGCATATCTGAAATCAATCCTGAAATAAACGATACGCTGTAAAAAATCCCAACAAACTCCGTCCCAAAGTAAAACCGACAATATTAGCTCCAATTAAAAACTTCACAAGCAGTTAGTTCAGCGATTGCCTTGAAGTAAACTGTCCTGCTTGAGAAAACAATTTAATGCTTACGAAATATTATTGACGTAATTTAAAACTGTCGATTCTAAGTCAGTCAGATATTTAAACCCTTCGCAACTCAGAGCAGAGCAACATCAAACAGGTACAAAAATGACGAACTAGAGAGCTTATTCTGAAATGTGGTATTCAGTAAGAAACTTTCAAACTTATTCAATATTATGTCCTTGTCCAAAAGAACTTGGTAACTCTTTATTCAGAACATTTCACACCCTCCCACCGTTCAACAATTTATTCAATTTGTGGACGTAAAAAAATGCTCAACGAAATGGTTATAGTAAACTACAAAACTGCGGAAAAGGGCAAGCGTAGAGAAACGAAGCGAAAAGCTTACAAGGACATGAATAGAGAGAAACGAAAGCGTATACTTATCTGCGAAGGGGAGTACATCGACGAAGATACCGGTTCACCTTCGCATCACACGACGGTTTCGGACTCTAGAATGAAAGGATTATCTTTGAGACTTCCTTATATGCACAATTAAAATTCATTCCACCTTCTGAAAAAGTGTTCGCAGCATCAGAATATTTCATTGAAATGTCGGTGCGCCAAACAATAGAGCATACAACAATATCAATAAAAAAATATCGAGTAAAGCACGCACTCAGTCGTAATCATGGAATGTTATTTTCTTCATATGAAGTACAGGTATTTCAAATGACATTCGTTGAATAGTTGCCAAGAAGCTCAATCTTGAAGTCCCTTGTTGTTTTACTAAAATCCCCAAGGAAAGAAAGAACATGTGTTCTCGGAAGCTGGAATTTCATCGCCGACTTTTAAATGCACAACGTGTCTTATTCTCAATTGTGATGGCATTTTACAGAAGGAACTAAAGGTGTCAGGTGCTTACCAAGATTCGTGCACGGGTGTCTGCAAAACCCGAATAGCAAATCTCGGATAGTTGTAAACAGCGAACAGGGAATAGTACGAATAGTGCTAATAGTTTCCAATAGTGCGAATAGTGGCGAACAGTCACGAATACTCTTGACAATTTTTTGATTTTGTCAGTTTCAAAAGCGCGCGAACGCTGTGTAATTAGGGCTGAAATGTGTCATCGCATGAAGCATGGCAACCATTCACTCGCGGAACTAAGATCAGAATTGCGCGCGAGCCCCTCGACGCTTTGCGCATTCCAATTTGCCCGTAGCACATATCGATACTCTGACTTCGGGAAAAGAAATCAGAGAAAAACACTTTGCTTTGTAGCAGCAAAGTCTTGTAAAGTGTTTTTTTTTTCTGTACTTAAGCAACAGAAAATCTTGATTATCAGAAGAAATCGCTTCTTAAAGGGTTAGCCTGGATTTTTTCGGGTGTCCTTGTAACAACTGCTTTACGTTTTGTAGTTAACTGCAATAGTCATTCATGTCTCTACAGATTACATAACGCATTAATCATGACATATATTCAGTGCTGTGGCGGCAGGAGAAATTTCCATGGAGTGAGAAACTCCGAGTAGCTTAAATCACCCAATAGCCAAGACCAACATGTACACTTTGTTTTAAATGATACTGAACAAAAACACATAAAAACATATATGAAACGCTACTTGACAAAATGAAACACAAAAGGATCCGAGGAAAAAGCAATACTTTATAAATGTCTGGTGCAACTCCTACATACACCACATATTTTTAACTGCAAGAATATAAGCATATGAGTTAAGAGGCATAACCAAACTGCAGCAGCCACGCATAAATAGCGCAAATTAAGGAAAATATTCCTTCAGATTTACTGCTGCTAAGTATTGGGATGGTAGCTAGCAGCGTTACAACTGCGTTTTGTATAACAATATTCAAGCATGTATTTTAATTTTCCCTCACAATTAAGAATCTCAACTGGTGGGAGGCTGACCAGTTGACTATTTACACAACGCTATTTACACAACGCGGTCGAGGATTTGAACTTCGGACTACAAAGAGCAAATCCAGATAGCGGACCTCCTGATTTCAAATCCAGCGCCCTAAACCAGTCGGTAATCTGAATAAGAATAACTTTATTTGTGACAATATACCGACAAAAGCCATCGTGTTTTTCTTGGGCTGCTCGGAGGTAAATAGTACTTGGCTAATCACCTCTAAGCCAGCCAATCGGCGCGCGCGAGAAGTACTATTCACTTGTGTGATATAAACCAATTCATCGTATACCACGAGAGAGTGTAGTCCAGTCCCTGAGCTCTTCTTTCTTCCCGCCCCTATACATGTAGGGGCTGAACCCGAGCGGGCGAAGTCCAGGATAACTTGCATGCGCATGCTCAGAACGCCGGCATTTTTTCCCCGCATAAAATCGGGGAAAAAAGCATATTTGGAAGTACTTTCCAGACTTTGCTTGTGGCGTGATTTTCTGGAAATAATATGCTGGTAATAGTTCTCACTAAATCTGCCCCCGCTTCTATTTTATCCCTTAAGGGTATAAAATTCTGATAAAATTCCACTGCGTCTAAAGAGATTATTATTAAAAAAAAATTTATATTTTTTTGTTAACTATAACACTCATACTGTTTAAGTAACTTAGGCATCTTACCATAATAACATCCAAAGAATCAACTAAGTTAACTAAACCAACACATTCTGTGTAACTCATTCTATCACATGATATACTTTACATAATACTCTCACGCAGTGCATTCTGGACAAAAATATCAAACCACTCTGTTGTTCTAGTTTGACACTGAAACAACAAACCATTTGTCGTGATATACGAGGACTCTACGAGCAAACCTATCTCGGAAGCACAACAAAAGTCGAGATTTTTTCCGAGGTGTAAACAGAAGTGTCGCGTTACAGTCGCTATCTATGCAAATTAGAGTCAGGCTTTTCGTCCTCGCTGCGCTCGATCCGTACTGTCAAGACCTCGGGCCGATATTCTCCCAATACGGCCCTCGCGCTTGGTTAATAAGATATATATAATCCACCGTAAGGAAAAGATGGCGGCTGTACATTTTACCACAATACTTTCCGAACCAAACTAAGCCCAATGGGCATATAGAAATGTATTGTTTAACGGCAGTCGTTCCTATACCAACAGCATTGCTCTTGTCGAGTTTGAATGACTTCCAATTTTTCTTTGTGTTTTTGCCCCCGCAGGGTTTTGGCCCAGAGGAGGCACCCTAGGAGGCACCCTAGGATCCCCCGCGTGTATACATACAAGGAATTTCAAAAATGTAAAGATGTAAGTAAGTGAGTAAATTGTATTATGCGAAAAAATCTCGATGTGATCAAACTTATTCAACGTTTCGAGCTTTGGTCGGTAACACGAAGCGAGTTTTACAATGTTTTGGTTTTGCAAAGATTGTATAAACTTTGACGGGCAGTCTCTCCTTGATCCACCAAAATTTCCATTTGAATCTGCTGGAAAACTCGCATCGTGTTACCGACCAAAGCTCGACATGCTGAAATACTCTCGGGAGGTTTCACTGATCATTTTAGTGGATTTAGAATGTATTGATTATTCACTGATGAATTACTGACTGCCGGGTATCTAGGTTTTTGAAGAACCGTGCCCGTGAGTCGAGGTTCTTATAGTATGTCGAAGCCAGGAGAAATCGTCCACAACAAAAGCAAAACATTATTTAGAATCGCTTCGCATTTCTAAACAAATATCGAATACTCTCACAGGGTTCACACTTCAATTTCTGTAGAAATTATTCTCTGAGAGTTGACACTGGGGTCAAAGTACGAATTTTTTCCAAGTGTCGAAACATCGAGATTTTATAGTATGCCCAAGCTCGAAAATTTTCTCAACTACAAAGCCAAAATTATAATTGAAATCGCTTGACGTTTTTAAACAAAGATCTACAGTTTAAAGAAGGATTGGATGAGTTTTTCCGTGGAAATTCTTGAATAATTTCAGACTGCCGGGTATGGAGTATCTTGAAAACACTTCCCAGCTGCCGGGTATCTAGACACTAGCAATAATTATAACATAGCTATATGCTAGCGCGCGCTGTGATTGGCTAATTTTCTATGAAAAAGA
This sequence comes from Platygyra sinensis, assembly GCA_019787425.1. NCBI lineage: Eukaryota > Metazoa > Cnidaria > Anthozoa > Scleractinia > Merulinidae > Platygyra > Platygyra sinensis. The sequence goes on along the minus strand of JAHPZR010051402.1, from coordinate 25,042 downwards.
AATGGATGGTTCATAGAGATGGTTCATGCTGACGCCATCATCGGTGAAATTTCTTGCCAGCGAAAGTTTTTCTCACAACTTTTTTCGAGTAAAACTTAACTTTAGCTGTTACTAATAGCTAGTGTTTTTCAACATTTGAGTTGGGGTTTCTCGATGACTTTGGAGACTTGGAAAATTAATGTGTCTGAAATGGTTGCAGAAACATCAGTGCTACCGGTGAAAACAACACGTGCACGCGCACGTGCACGTGTAGCGAAACGTGCTGTCGGTGAAAACAACACGTGCACGTGCACGTGCAGAACTTGCAATTTGATAAGTGCAGAAAAAGCGACTTTTCAGCGTGAAAAATGTCTTGCTATGTTATAAAAGCAATGGACAATGCCTAGCGCGCGTCCATCCAATTCGGGATCCACTTGGATAGTTGGGAGAGCACTTAGGTAGCTAGAGATGCTCTCGGCTGCGCCTCGAGCATCTCTTACGCTACCTTCGTGCTCTCCCAACTATCCGCGTGCATCCCGAATTGGATGGACGCGCGCTAGGCATTGTCCATTCCTTTATTATTCGGTACAAAACTTGATTTTTTAGACACAAATCAGCTACGGGGTCGACAGACTCGATCCAACAGATTAGAAAGATGATCGATAGACTCAATCCAACAAATCAGAAAGATAATACTAATAAGTTTAAGGCCTGGGTCAAAGGCTTTTACCGCTAAAAATAATTTAGTAGTTATATTTTCGAAAGTATAAATGGAAATGAAACCAGATTTACCACACAGTTAGGTTTTAACGTCCTGAACATTTTAAAGTAGAATTGGTACTTCTGACAGGTCACGTGACATGTCACGTGACGTTTAGCGGAAAATAGCCATTATTTGAGGAATTGGTTGCGGGTTTTAGTAATATCATGCCGCAAAAACGCGTTTTAGATACAGATCAATCATTTTCATCCTCTCACGTTTGGAATGACCGTCCTTCTTTTCTCAGAAAAATTTTAAAGGGTGAAAGGTCGTCTTTTTCGACAAAATTTGACCTTTGATCATCTATATCTTCTGAAAACGAAATCAAGGAAGATCATTCGAAACGTAGCAAGGTAGATAATTTCAATTTGCTTCGAAAATGCTTATAGACCGAAAATTCGCCACCAATTCGCCGATTTACCAAAATTTAACAAAACGGTGACGTGACATGTCACGTGGTCAAGATGATACGTTAAGGCAAGGCGGGTCGCCGAGTTTTATCATCAGGGAAAAGTGCAGCTTGGTAAAACAAATATAACAAGAGATATAGCTGTCCAACCATATTTCTACTTTGCATTTCTGACCCAGGCCTTAAACTGTCACGTGGTCAAGATGATACGTTAAGGCAAGGCGGGTCGCCAAGTTTTATCATCAGGGAAAAGTTCAGCTTGGTGAAACAAATATAACAAGAGATATAGCTGTCCAACCATATTTCTACTTTGCATTTCTGACCCAGGCCTATGTCAGAACAGAATCTCAACTCAGAGTTGCATTGATATTGTCAGAAAGAGATACGGAGTTTGCTATATCGATTTCCATTTGAATATGTCGCTGTCGAAGATAAACAAGTAGGTGGTTACAGTTCGAAGAGGGCACTTTATGAATTCTGTTTTTGTTAACCCTGGTATTTATTCATGTGCTGTTGATGCTTATTTGGAAATCTCTACGCATTTGCTTCTTCCATATTTATCAAATCTACGTACTAGGAATGAGTTTGCAGACCTGCTTTTCAATGTTTGCTCACATTATATCTCTTCGAGAGAAGATTGTTCATTATTGAGGGAAATTAGGAAGCCTGTTTGGTCATACATAATAGATCTTTGTAGTTCATTTGCGGCTAGGGATTGTAATGCCTGTTTTAGCCAGATATTTGAGAATAGAACATTTGGTTATCTCAATGAAGAGGAAGAGAGCCTTTTCATGACACTAAGAACATATGATTTTCTTTTTGTCGCTCATGCTCGAGTTCTGTGACTTTGAATAGCAGTATTCTTTTGACAGTAGTGACAGCATATGGATTAAATCAGTTGGGTTTAAATAACAATATGTGGCCTATTTTTGTAACTCAATGCACACAAATCCAGGAAGGTTAAATTGCACCAATTGCGATATTCAAACTTCTAAGCCTGTTTACACAGAATATTTTCTTTACAATAAAATAAACAAATTCTTTTACGTTGCTGTTTCTCAAAAACAAAATGAAAAAAAAATGTATGGCTGTAACAGATTTAATTGCCATTTACAGAAAAATATGTTTACCAGTTACATGGATGTTAACTTCAATAAATATTCAAACGTTTCTTTTTTAACAGTCGTATGCACTGTAAATGATATTCAGTAAAACCATTTACAGGTGTTAAACAGATCTTCAAAAGCGGGGGCAGCTCTGGTGAAAACTATTGCTAGTTATACGCTCTTTTAAAGTTTTCGCGCGCAAAGCATTATAGGTAAATGTACCAGTCGTTATATTTTTCCTTACGGTGGATTACCCGGGAACACCGTGCGCGCCTAGTTTCTTCAAATCGGAATAGCCCTTTTCACTATTAACTTTTCTCATTTGCATTACAATAAAATCTAGCATGTATGCGAGGCAATTTCGGGCTATTTGGTGGTTTTAGCCCGAATTTGCCTCGCATCCGTGTTGGATTACATTGTAATGTAAATGACAAAAATTAACCGTGAAAAGGGCTATTGATTCGCATACTACACCAATATTTCACTCATTTTTTATACATATACGCGGGGAAGACTATAATGGCTCCTCGGGTTTTAGCCTCTGGGCCAAAACCCTGCGGGGACAACAAGCAACAATTTCTGCATTCAGATTGATTAAAAACATGTCAATTAATCTCCAATCAGTGGAATTTCACCAGTGCCACGCTAAACCACATTCGATTTGGACTTGAAAGTGCACGCGCTGCAAATAAGCTACTTGTACACGTCAGACTTTCCTTTCAAAAACTTTTACCATGGATTATAAAACGACGGGTCTCTTCTATTGTCCATGCTTTTACAAACTCGCTCAACATGCAGGAACAATACGAAAAAATGTTTGGGAAAAGGGTAATGACGCTTACTCGTTCTCGATAAGAGTTCAAACCACGATAAACCATTAAAAAGATAAAACACACAGCGGTGATAAACATATTGAAAACTTTCATTTTATAATCTTGACGTTTCGTATGCTAGTCAACTTAACAAATTGACGTCAGTTTTTTATGCGTCTGTCCTGTTATTGATCATGAATTTCGTCATCACATTGTCAAAGTAGCTGTGGATCCACGAGGCGATAGCCGAGTGGATCCGCAGACTACTTTGACAATGTTATGACGAAATTCATTATCAATAACAGGACAGACGCATTAAAAACTGACATCAATTTGTTTTTTACGATAACAAATTGTCGAATTGCCGGCTCTCGCTTGCTGACGCGTCGCATGAATTTTAAATTCATGTGTATGCCCGCATATGGACGATAAAAATTAGCCAATGAGCGCGCGTGAATTTCTGCAGTTATCGTAAAAATACATTTTCAAAAGAATAACGGTTACAAATTTTTGAAAAGCTATTTATACTGTATAAATGGGGGTCTGGAACCTAGACAGAAAACAACTGCAATCAATAGAAATTTAAGACGTTTCAAACGGAAACTGTCTGTAAAGGGACAATGAAAAGGCTTTCTAATAGAGTAAAAGCTTTTCACTGCTGACATTGGCATTCAAAGCTGGCTGTAACTCTTGAATAAACAAGGTCTCCTTAACTTGGTCACAGTTGATGTTGTGGCCAGTTGTTTTAAACGTGATCAGCAATTGCAGAAGAGTGATCGTGTTTCGAAAGGGCCTTGAAATGTTCCGTTTTGCGGTCGTGAAGTCTTCGCAACGGTTGCGAAGACCGTTGCAACGGTCCCCAAGAAAGATGTTATTATTTTATTACCTTATATAGGTCTCCATAGCAACCTCATTACTAAGCGTCTTAAATCTTGTGTTAATCGTTTCTACTCTTTTGTTAATGTTAAAGTTATTTTTCAAAACACCCGACGCATCAAATCCTTCTTCCCATACAAAGACCGACTCAACCGATCACAATTATCCAAAGTCATTTACAAAGCTAACTGCTGGGACTGCAAAGATTTTTACATTGGGAAAACGAAGCGAAGACTTCACGACCGGAAAATGGAACATTTCAAGGCCCTTTCGAAACACGATCACTCTTCTGCAATTGCTGATCACGTTACAGCGGTTATCAGTCACACGCGCCCTTCAACGATTTTTTGCCATTTCAAAAACTAAGTTTGGTGGACGTCAATCAAATGTATCCATGACAATATCCGTGTTCATTTCGTCGTGTCAGTTTCACGGCCATGTTCGATCGTCGTTGGTTCAGGAATAATCGCTCAGTCATTATGACAAAGTAATTTGCAATTTCGCTGAGATGGAGGGCTCTTATGTAGAGGAAACGCGGTTTGTCTTTGAATCGCATAGCATAAACACTTTTTGCGAGCGAAACGTTTGTGAAGAAGGCGGCGTACGAAACAAAACTAGAGCCGTGAGCGATCCGCCAAAGAGAAAGTCGAAGAAAGGAAAGATACAAGGTAGCTGAAAAAGTTGGCCTCTGAAATGAGTCGTTTTATGTGGAGATTGACTATTTATTAGCTTGTTATGGATGCAGATTATTTTCACCGCAGAAATTCTTGTCATTCGCCTTGCTAAAATACTGATAATCCCGGCATGCAGAGATCTATCTTGACGAGTTTCAAGCGTGGTTGGAATACTAGTAGCAGACAGGCAAATTATATGCAAAGCAAACCGTCAAGAGAACCACACGGCATGTGGGAATGTCAGTAATAAAAAGGTAATGAAAGCCGCAAGAGATTAGCATTTAGACTTTTGTAGTTCATTCTGTAATAAAGTTTATTTATTTATATTTAGTTCATTCTCATGTTGTTGTGGTTGTACAATGTTTGTAAATTTGTAGCTTCAAAACATTGCCCGTGAGCGAGACGAACGAAAAGGCGCTTTAAACGATTTTATAAGTCTTACTTCTCAGATTCTGTTTATCGACGAGTCAAGTAAAGATGATATGAAAGAGCAACTCGGATACTCTGAGAATTTGACGCCGTTATTGTCATGGATACATTTGATTGACGTCCACCAAAACGTAGTTTTCAAAATGGAAAAAAATCGTTGGAGGGCGCGTGTGACTGATAACCGCTGTAAAACAACTGGCCACAACATCAACTGTGACCAAGTTAAGGAGACCTTGTTTATTCAAGAGTTACAGCCAGCTTTGAATGCCAATGTCAGCAGTGAAAAGCTTTTACTCTATTAGAAAGCCTTTTCATTGTCCCTTTACAGACAGTTTCCGTTTGAAACGTCTTAAATTTCTATTGATTGCAGTTGTTTTCTGTCTAGGTTCCAGACCCCCATTTATACAGTATAAATAGCTTTTCAAAAATTTGTAACCGTTATTCTTTTGAAAATGTATGTTGACTAGCATACGAAACGTCAAGATTATAAAATGAAAGTTTTCAATATGTTTATCACCGCTGTGTGTTTTATCTTTTTAATCAAGTTACGATGGCCGAAGACCAAGAGTTTATACGATAAACCATATTTCGATTTTTATGTTTTTATGGCGGTTTCTTTACCACAATATCAACGTCAAAGAAAATGTTTCTATTTTCAGAGCACGAGCTGAAAAAGGCATTGCGTGACGCATTGACGCGAGCAAATTTTTGATTGGTTCGTTCTGAACATGCGCATGCAAGTTATCCTGGACTCTCTTTTCGCCCGCCCGGGTTCAGCCCCTATAGGGGGCGGGAAGAAAGGAGGGTTCAGGGACTGGACTAGGGAGAGTGTTGCATGGTAAAAACAGGAATCAACACAATCAATGCGACGCACGGGCAACGCATGATGGGAAGATTGGATGTAATACCGTCGACTATACAACGGCTTTGCTAGCGCTTTATTTCCTATCATTTTTTTCAAAGCAGTGGCATGGTAAAAATTTCGGTATTACAGTGACCAAGCTATGAACCTTGAAAATGGTTTAAAATCCATAGAAACGTCTGTTATTTTTAGACAGCGTCCCCCAAAATCATATTTGACAATTATTCACCGAAGTGGAGGTAAATATCCACCACTTTCACCGGCACTGAGGTGAATAATCGTTTTAGTATATACCATACAAGCTGAATAACTAGCGGCCAAAAGAGTAACTTTATTTGTGACAATGTACCGAAAAAAACCATTTTGTTTTTCTTCGGCTACTCGGAGGTAAATAGTACTTGGCTAATCACCTCCGAGCTAGCCAATCAGCGCGCTCGAAAAGTATCACTTGTGTGGAATATACTAAAAACTCATTTTTTTTTTGTTTCCTTGATACTCTTTAAAATGGGCAAACATAGTGATTTTCATCTCAGCTTCTTTCAGTCAATAGGAGCACGACGGGATCGATTTTACAGTTGCCACAAAAGTTGTTAAATATCTTAAGAGTTTGTATGGTTTGGCGGGTGGGGGGTGGGGGGACGCTGTCTCAAAATTAGAGACGTTTGTATGGATTTTAACCATATTTCGAGGTCCATAACTTGGTCTCTGTTCACTCTAAAAACATCATACTTGGTCAAATGATCAACTTCAACATGATCTCTCATGTCGTTGAGTCAGTTTATCGATTTGTTTAAAGTGCCACTGCGACGAAATTTTTCGAATTCATTGTTTTTGCATTTTCTGAATCTTTAAGTGGTACTTACTCACCTGTCCAAGCCGTTTTGTCCAACAAGCGCGGGAAGATGGTTTTTTTTACGGTTTTTCCCGAGAATTTTTCGTCCGCCATTATCAAATCATGTTCCTGCAACCCCATAAGGCCTTGCTGCCTTGTGACGTCATACTCCTAACCAACTTGGCTCGCATGGCGAATTTTGTTATAACATCTCTATGTAGTTCGCAGTTAACTGGCTTCGCAACGTGAATCTAGCGCTCTATTCGAATCGAATCGTGCCCGATCGATGTGTAGTACACGGATGCAGCAATGGATCAGATATGAACGCAAGTATTTCTGCTCATTTTAGTCCTACGATTAAAAAGTGAGCGAGATAAGTGGTTGAGATTCGTGTACACTCACCGCGCGAACCGGCTCAACCCGAGCGGAAAGGTGGCGGGTGTCAGTCCATTTCGCGGAGGAATGTTTTTCCAGAGCGTTTTATATAGAAGGTTGTCGTCGTCGGCTTATTCTTGGCTCAATTCCTACAATATGGAAGATCGAGCCAGGGAAACAAACGACAACACCGCAAGGTAAGCCTTGTTTAATTTTATCTAAGCTTCAGTATTGTGTCAGCCATGAAGTTTTTTGAGTTTTTCGTAGTAGTATCCTATATGTTAAGTCCCAGACATCTCTGCGATTTGTAAATATATCTTCAAGTAACTCATCAATTTTAGCATTGTTCATATTGTCGCGCTATTGTATTTTAGTTTTTTATCCCTTCTGTTTCCAGTCATGTGGAACACGTAAGATTCTGGTTTACAGAAGAGCCTTTTAAGGTGGCTCAATAGGGTTTAAGAGCGCGCGCACCGATGATGCGAGCTTTAGTAGTGTGCGCGCGCGCTAGCTGACGCAAGCTCATGCAAAGCAGCGAACAAGTCAACAATATGGCTCAAATTACAGCCCAGAAGTAGAAACAGAGAAACCATTTAAAAGGAAAACGTAAAGAAAATGATTTGGACCGAAAGGTCTTGTGTGTATTTTGATGAGACCGCCATTGTCGAGTTGCTCATCGACAAAACCGCGTGGTTCGAAAATTCGCGCATGCTCACATAGCGATCTTGGCGAGTTCCTATTCTGACGAAGTAATTGCCATTGAGGTGAAAAAATAGAAAAATCCTTATCAGATTTCTCGACTTTCCTTCGGTGAAATTCCTTAAGATTTGGCAGAGAAGTTATTCCTTATTAGCTTTCCTTACTTTCAATTTATCAGAAAAATTTGTAAGACAAGGTTTTCGCTTAGCCAAAAAAACACAAAAATGCTAAAAACGAAAAAACTACCTTGACAACCCCTACTTTTTTCGGTTTTAAAAGTTTCTTCTTGCCAGACTCTACCCGGTTTGAGCATATCAGAAAATTTTACCGAAGAAAATTGAAATCAAAGCCAAACAGACGTCAAAAAATGGCGATGTTTGAGTAGTTTTAATTTGAGACTAAAAGCCTTGATATCAGAGGTGACTGTTGAACAGCAAATTTTGGCCCTTGTTTGTTATGTTTCAGTAGCTTTGATTAGGAAAATGGCAAAAAGAACGAGAATATTAACTTTCGATTGAGGCCACTGGCGCGCGCTTCGTAATCTTGCATAACCCTATTGAGCCACCTTAATGGTTTCCAAAATTTTCAATTCAACCGGAAATAATTTACTGTTTTTTTTCCCTCAAACACAGGTTTCTATATCTACTTTCCATAGAGATCATAAATGAACTGTAACATTTCTTACAGTCACCAGAAGTTTCATCCCCAGAAGCTGGCCACTCGGTAATTTAAATATGGATTTTTAGATGTAGGCGCCCTTCACGTTATGTAATCTGGTAATTGCTGTTCTTTTCGCTGGATAGAGACAATGTTGTGAGCGAAACTCGTTTTCGTTAGAGCGTTTTGCTGTGTACATTTCCGTTGACCTAAAATAAGCTCAAATGTCTCAGTTTTGTACTCATTGCAAAATCTGTTTGAATAAAATGGCAGTTTAAACTCAGTTTCCTAAGCGTCAGTTTCCTGGTCCTCACCTTGTGCACCTTGATAATTATGCTGGACACATGCGTAATTTTACAGGTAATGTGGATTGTTGGGATTTTATGGGGGCAAGGTTAAGCCATTTTATCATGCAACAACAATGAGGGAGGGGAGGGGTGTCTAGCTTAAGAAAATGCAGTTTTAATCAAAACTTTACACCTAATTGCAACATTCAAGAAATGAGGGGTGGCAGTATCTTTAAAATAATCCCTCACTGTGTTACCTATAGAGCTTTGAAAATTCCATGACTTGCCAGGCCTGGAAAAAGAAGGTTTCTAATTCCAGGACTTCCCATTTTTCCATTACCAATGCAAACCCTGATAAGTGTTGCTTAATTCTTATTTCCCTTTATTTTTCTCTTTAAATTCATCCAGGCCTTGTGGATATTGCAATTTGACGTATTTTAAACGGGAAGACTAAACGGAACACAGAGAATACTGTGACATTCTCTCATTTTTATCAATGAGTTGGATATTTCGGAATACAATCAGTCACATAGTCAGTGTTAATGTTATTGAGTTGCTGTGGTGTACTGAGGAGACTCTGAGTAGCATGCAGTACACTCCCCAAGGAATATATTTAATTTCTGGTACTTTAGCCAGTTGGAAGTTCTGATAGGATTTGTTCATTACTAGTCTATAAAAGCCAATTTCATTGCTGATCTTTAAGGAAGAATATTACTACATGCAGCTGGAAGCAAGCACACCCTACATATTTTTGGCTGTTTAGGGTCTAATATTAACTGTTTTGACTTTGGCTACAGCTTTCAACTTAATGAAACCTTTCCATCAGAAGCTAGTGATGTACAGTCACCAACAGTTTTCCTCTTTATGGTAATGGAGTCAAGATGAAAAGTCTGCTATTGGCAAAAGGGGTCAGAATTTTCTGTCAGTGTAATTGCTTTGGCCAAAATTAACATTAATTTGGGAATGAGATAAATATATGACAGTGGCATAGCCCTGAAAATAGTTATCCCCCCATTGATGGCCAGTTGAAAATTCTGATCATCAATGTTTTAGCAGTATTGGCAGCCAGGAAGGGATGATTTCAGACTCTGCTGTTGCCCCTCTAAAATTCCAAATTTTGGGGGTTTCCCACTATCTCAGGTGTCTGTGGTGTTGCCTGCAGCAAACAATGTGGTCAATGTGGTAAACCCTTTAATTTTTCTCTCGTTTTAAGCCCTATTGCTGCAGTAGCCAAAACCCAACTACTCAGACACACTTTCAAAACCTGGATGCGAAAGTAACTTACTAATCATCTTTTTCAACTTCTGCCATTCTTTCATGACATCTATCAACCTCCATGCAACATCTACATTCTTCATGCAGGGACAACAAACTCCAACGAACAATTTATACACTTGCACCTATAACCATAACCTTACATGTACATGGGGTAAGCTTAAATTCAAAATAACATTAACAGTTAATTGACACCAAAAATATGTATAAATAAACTTGAAATACCTGAAGAACTAAAACTACCACATCGATCTTTTTTTATTATTATTTTTGGTAATTGACCAAATTACAGAAATTTTAATCGTGCAATATCTACGAAACAGACATTTTCAAAACGGTGACAGATCGAATCCAACGTAACTTCCTTCGAAACAAACTGCTTGGAATTTTCAGTACCTCTTTTACAAAAATAGACGCATTGATTAAAGCAGAAAGAATCGAAAACGAAGAAACCAAATAAAATACCAGTCTGGTAGATCTGTCTCGTCAGCAAATCGACTTAGAAGCATGTCCTCAGACTCTTCTTCTTCCTTTACAGCTATTTGTTCAGCGTACTGGGTGGCTTCTTCTTCGGTGGCAATCTGGCTCGGCACTATCATCGTATGATCGGAAATCTTCACTTTGCCGAGCAGAAGCTAGCCTCTGAAGACTCAGAGCAACCTTCACTACTGCTTTCAGACAAACTTTACCCAAAATGAACTTCTGAATCGACAGAGATTTCGCTAATACTAAGGTAAAAACTCGACTGATATCAACAGCGATCAAAGGTAAATCAATCTCGTGTTAGGAATATGACGTCACAAGTAGAGATGCCGCTGCGAAAATAGCGGGCTCAACTGGAACCAATTTCGAGTAATGGCGGACGAAAAATTTCACTTTTCGAGCGGCGAAATTTTAATGAAGGAAGTCCTTTTAATTTTTTCTTTTTGGACGAAAGGACATCGTACATGATGGTAAGTTATTCTGTATAAAAAAAAGTGGGAAAAAGAAATGTGAAATTTCGTCGCAGTGGCACTTTAAATTTGAAACTCGCCCCAGCTCCCTACTGAATTTCGGAAGGGCAAATTCCGCAGTTCTCAAGTTGAAATTCCCGCGCCATTCCGGAATTCATGCTATCCCAGATGTCCAAGCGGTTTTTTTCTTTCACTGTCATTTTGGTTTGCATTCCAAGGAAGGGAGCTGTTTTGCTTGCAGAGAGTCGAAATTGTCTACCTTTGGAGACTATTGCGGGTTCGTTTTCGGAGCCAAGGTTAGTTTAGAGGGATATTCGTTTTCTGTGACTTATTAAATGCAACACAGCGTTTCTGTGTGATTCTTTGAACCTAAATTAATTTCTGTGATCGAAGGATTCACTTCCGTTTTCTTTCGTAGTTCAGTATTTGTTGCCAAGCTTTCTTCATCATCATGAATCAGCGAGGGATTATTGGCATTTATTGCAGGCCTTGTTCTGTAGAACTCGAAGTGGAAATGTGATTGACGGCATAGGAGGATAGGAATAATTTTAGTTTACTGGTGAGCGTAGAAATCCGTGAGATTTTTGTGCAGGTTTTGGGTTTACGCCCAGAAAAAATCATCAACACTCTTGTTGAAAACGCAGCAGCTTTTATTAAACCTGAGGTTATTTCCACAAATCGAGGCTGTTATATTTCGTTTTCCGTGGGGTTCCCCTATGGTCAATGCAATCATTAATTAATCTACTGCAGGTCGTACTTTGATAGATGAAGAACTAAGGATCACGGGGCGTTACAAATCCGATCAAAATCGATGATCGAAAAGCTAATCGATATATCGATATTACTCGTTATTATTCAACAAATTGTAACACTATCCAAATATGGTCATGATGCTCTCGATATCTGTCATCCGTAGGTAACAGATATCCGGCGATATACGTAGGAGGGTCCCCAATAGGGTTATTCAATCCCGACATCCCGACTGGAAATTTTCCCCCAAATCCCGTAATCCCGATGGTTTCTACTGGCTAAATCCCGATCCCGGCCATATTCTCTTTAAGAGGCAAAACAGAAAAAAAGAAAGAAAAGAAACGAGCTATAAAAGACCATGAAAATGAAGTCCTTACCTCAGCAAAAACGATCCTTGAAGTTTCCGTTACCAGATTCCCTCACAGCAGACCCAGCAGACCCAGGCACTGACTATTAGGTTCAATTTGCTGTATCTCTCTGCACTAAGACGATGATCTACATGTAGTTCATTTGTTTTTCATGACTAGTTTTTAAACGAGTTGCGACAGTCAATCAGTCATTTTTAGTGCAGAGTGCACTATTCAGGGCATCTGACAGGATGCGGTGGTGCGGATCCGCATAATTCGCCTACTTCCGCATCCTCCGCATCCTTGGGGCATTTTTCCGCATAAAACTAGAAAATTGCTACATATAAGCGAGAAAGCAACTGATTACCATCATCAGAAGCAAAAATATCGAAGAGATTGATCATTTTGAAGAAGTTATTCACCCAAAACAGCGACGAAAACACGTCTTTTCGTTCGTAAACAATTTTAAGCCTCCAGGCGTTCCGTGCGTCTTCTGGTGATGGGCCTGGGTTCTAGTTCTAGTGGTGTCCAGTTTTTCTCGTCCGATTTAATGCCTGGTTACTAAGCTTGGGACAAACACAACAACGAAAACCATGGAAAAATTGCGCTGAACGAAGAAATACGTGTCCACGAATGGCAGCAAAAGGTCAAACGTGTCGTAAAGGACTAAAATTATCGGTAAGACGTTAACGTGTGTTTTATACGTTGGAAAAAGCCATGGGAGCAACTTTATTAAATTGTAGAAATTTCCGCATAATCTGGCGTCTTTTCCGCATAATCGTCACTTTCTTCCGCATAATATTGCCGAAAATTTCCGCATAATTTTCAGTTTTTTCCCGCACCCTATCAGATGGCCTGACTATTGGAATGGTTTGGGGGTTGACGCCGCTAAAGCACTATGGCCATAAGGTGTAAACCTTAATGTTTGTTTAATTAATTAATTTCAATTAATTAATACTTAGCCTTGTCAGGAGCCCATCATAGGCTCCTGGCCTTGTTTTGAGCGGGTGGGGTAGGTACCTTTGATTGCTACGTAAAACGTACCATACTTACATTACTTTTTTCGTAACACCAGAAAACTATATACGGTTCCAATATTCTCTTGTTATCCTTGTGGTACTATTCCGCTCTTAAAAACAAAAGCAATTTGCCCGAAGCGCATGCGCAGATCGATAAGCATTAGTGTTAACTATATGTTAGGTAAACGATACATTTCATACACAATTACACTTGAACGTTAAGTGCTTTTCCTTGTGGTAGAACACAACTCGTAAGACGCATGCGCTGTAGCACTGTCAACATGATACAATCCGTTCTCGAGTTCAGGATTCATGCGTGCGATACCACACTCTCCTCATAACGGGCGATAGCAGTTATATTTCGGGTAATCTCAGTTTTCCTTTTCAGTGCAAAGAATGCTTTTGTGACAGCGTATCGTTTGGAATCATCCCTAGCTCGGTTTAAAAATGTCATGTGCTATTTTCAAACTAATTCGTGTTTGCAAGGCTTTAAAGAGGGAAACCAATGGGTCTCCTCAGCCGCCTGTTTATTTTCTCCGCCACGAAAGAGAACAAGAAGTTCACAAATGTATTCACCCTAAACATTTCCGAGTTAGCGACATTAAAAGTACCCGGTAGTAATGTCGTGACAAAAAAAACTTCTCAAATATTGCTGCAGACACTGTGGCACTTACGGCGAAACCGGAAATAAATTTAGTCAGTCTTTAAGGGGCCTCATTCACCGATGTAAGATATAAATAATATCGGTAAAGTTTTAAAAACGCTTCTCGGTTGTATTAATCGATATCATTGTGTATTTTGCACTGGTTTATTGCTAACATGGTACCAACGGGACCTGGCGACCTAATAATAACGTGCCATTCCGAGACACGATGTGACTATTTGATAATTAAATTAGTAACTGTTTATGGATGGTGATATGAACATTTGCCTCTTGAATGAAACAAAATCATTCCTCTTCCATTTTTTTCATAAGTTAATAACATTAGTTCATTTTTCTCCAGCAGGAAAGAAGCCAGCATATTTTCCTATGTATGTTTTTGGGAAAACAAGGGTATCATGTTACAAACTTTGCAAGGAAAACAAAAGTATCAAGTTACAAATGTTGGCATTGAAAAAATAAAATTATCACGTTTGCTAGTTCAACGTATCAATGAATTAAAAATAAATGAAATTCAACGCAAAACACCACAGTAAAATTTAAAACCTTCTTGACAAACAGTAATTGTAAGTTATTTTTGGGCCTTGAACTAACAAGTTACATACGGGCAGCAGATGACTCAAAATGTATTTACAGTCCTGCATATCACTCTGCACTATCTGAGATTGTCTCACTAGTTATGGTCTTTTATAGCCGGCTCGTTTCTTTTCTTTCTTTTTATCTGTTTTGCCTCTTTTGTTCGATAATGCCTGCCCGGCTTCCGGATCACCCTGAAAAACATGTCGCTCGGAGATAATAGGGACCTTACGCAAAACACGATGGCAAAGGCAACGAGAACGTCACCAAACAAAAGGTTTAATGAGCAGAACAATAACTGTGCACGTGCATTATAACTCTTTGTATATTTCTTTGCCGTCTCCTGCAAAACAACAACGTGAAATGACCAAATTCAGGGTTGTCTGGAGGAACGTGAACCACAACGGTTAGTTTTTCGTATTTCTCTTTGGAACTGAACACATTCGTAACATATTCAGCTGAGGCGTGTTTTAATACCAACAAACACACTGAATAGATCTCAATAAATGAGAAATTTCAAAGTAAAATAGCAACACATTTTTTTACTAGGTGTTGTCCTCGTCGTCGCCGTTGTATATGCGTAAGGTCCCTAATAGTGATCAAAGAAGAGCATTAATTAAGGGTACATATCACAAAGTGCCACGGCAAATTCACTGTTCACTACACATATGGCAAGTCACCGTCATCGTGACTCAGAAGACAGTTTGCTCATTCACAATTTTCAGCCATGGCAACGATCATCTGGAAATTCCATAAAATCGAGCACAATTGTACTTAACAGATACTGAAACATATACTCTTTTCGACACCAGTATAACCAGTACTGCATGTTCCTACAGAGACGTTTCAATACAAACATTTCACCTCATCCCACCCTCCGGGAGTGAAAAAAGGTTTCATCAAAGGAGAGACTCTTCTCAGAACAAACTCTTCCTAAGAAAATATTTGAAGAGAAACTCAAAGTCTTCAAGTTGCACCTTCTTGAGAGAGGTTACCCGGAGAAGCTAATTCAAATGACTCTCTTAGAAGTGAAATTTGAGGAGAGGAAATTAGCCCTCCTACGAAACAAAGAAAACAAACGAATCTCTTGTCACAACATATCAACCATCAGTGCCAAACCTAAAACAAATTCTCACGAAAAAAATGGCTTCCAGCCGCTTCATGCTACAGAAACCGGGATAAGCTCCGGCAGCTATGGGCCAGACTTGGCTCTAAAGCTTCACTTAATACAACAAAAACCACTACTGAGCGAAATCTACAGAGATCTGCCTCTTATTTCTTACAAAAGAAGGCGTTCGCTCGAAGATATACTCCTGGGAGCCAAACTATGAAAAAGGCTAAAACACGCGCTAGGGAGTCGTGCAGACCTGCCAACCCCATTTTACACTGTCGCTGGAATTCCCAAATCTCGCTTTCTTTAAAGCGACATTTCCCGATTCTCGCCTGTTAAAATCGCCAAATCCCGTGTCCCGGTCATAATTACAATCCCGAATCTCATTCGGCCTTTTCCTTCAAAATCCCGAATCCCGGCCTTGAAATATGCCAAATCCCGGATCCCGAAAAACCTATTGGAGACCCTCACGTAGCTTCATACATGGGAAGAAAAAGTGAAGTGAAAAAATGTCGACAGAAAGGTTTAAAAATGTTACGAGCTTGGAAATCAATTTTGTTATCAATTTGTTGAATAATAAAACAATTATCCTGCTCAATCTCGCAGAATATCGTCTGATTTTAGCCGACTCGGCCTACGGCCTCGTCAGCTAAGTATCAGACAATATTCCGCAAGATTTCGCAGGATAATTGTTAAATATTATTCGATACTGATGAATCCATTAGTTAAAATAATCGATAAATATTGATAATCACAGGATTTGGGACCAGAAGATCGATTTTGATCGATTACTAGAGTAGAACCAATTAAATGTAAGCTTAACAAATCTCGGAATGAAAAAACCAGATTCGAAATCAAACGTCAAATAACAACTGTATCCTATTGTGACCTCCTCTAGTTCCTGATAAAGCTAGTGTCATTTGACAGTATTTGACGCTGTTTGACAGTACATATTGGCACATATGGACGAAATACGTGGAGCAAGGTCCAGGGTTCGACAAAGGGCACTACTAACAGTACATTAAAATCTGAAGGAAACCTGTAGCACACGGACTACACGGTTGTAGCGCAAGAATCTTCTTCGCTATTCTAAACTCAAGCACTTAAGTTATCCAGAGCGCTATTTAGGATCAACAGCAAGCTATTTGGTCTTACGGGCGCGTTGTATACTCTGGTGTATAGACTTGCCACAAGTCGACCTCATGAATTTTAGGTGGAAAAAGCGGGGTGGGGTAGAATATGTTAAGCGCGAAGCTGCCGTTGTTTAGGAAATAAACAAGACGAAGGACTTTACTAAAAGTCTATCTGGTGTATTGAAGTGGGCTGAATTTTCGCCCCTCCTAATAATCCTGTATCACTTGTTCCCAGTGCCTTATGCTTTACGTCACATCACTTAATCACATGATCAGTATTTCACTGGTTCACTTCTATTTTGGATTTTCCAGCTGCTTGATCACAGCTTGAGAGTATATTGCTGTCTTGTGTTAAAAAGATTCAAACTCTTAAACTTGTTAAGTTAAAGGGGTGGATGTACAAGGCTGCTCAATTTTATATAAAACAATGTGTTTAAGAGACGGTTCAACTGGTTCAGCGAATTCAAGGTGCAAGCTTTCAAACTCTCACACCACTAAAGCCAGTTCCCGATTAAACCAGACAAAGTCTCCTTACCGCCTTCCAACTTCTGCTAACTTATTTGCATCTTTATTTTATATCCGACTTCTACTGTCTTAAAAGGGGCACTGTCACGGTATTTTAGCGTCATTTTACAATTCCGAAATATGTTCCTGCATTAATGGAAACGCAAAAAATAATAATGATGCAGTTTTGTTACCTACATGTAGGGCTTTATCACTGCACCGAAACCATTTATTGCTTCCTATCACTTATCATGGTAAGGATAGAAATGGATTGAAATTTGTAAAAACTAGCCATTTTTTTCAAATTCTAGAGCCATTCCTTGAAAATATTGCCAGAAATTCATTATGGTTTGCTCTCTGAGCCACCATTCGTTTGACAATTATGTTTCTTTTAGTCCATTTGAGCACTTTGGGAACAAGTTAAGGTACCAGGTAGTGATTTCAGCAACGGATGAAGCTGCTTTAAACCGCAAAACTCCCGTGACAGTGCTCCTTTAAACTCATTTTCAGGAGCGTTGTGGTTCTCAAATCCAAGCTCGCAATCATGAGGAGGAACAATGGACTCTTTCGATAAAGGTAATTCCCTTGAAATTGTTCTACTATCAAACTTTTTTTGAAACTTGGTGTAATGAACATTCATGATATGAACATTATAAAAATGCAATTAAAAAATAGGGTCACCGTGCTTGTTTACGCGTCAGCAGGCTCTTAAAATGGGGTATTTTTACTGGTTGCACGTTAAAAGTTCGAATCACCTTCATACAGAATTAAATCTTGGTTACTTGAAAGACAAAATTTTGTCTTGAAAGTAAAGCTTCATTTATTGACATAAGCAGTATTGCTTCATTTAAGCCGTCTTTGATTGACTGGTTGCGGGGATATTGCACTTTTTCGGACAGTTCAGTGGCTAACTTGAA
Source organism: Platygyra sinensis (assembly GCA_019787425.1). NCBI lineage: Eukaryota > Metazoa > Cnidaria > Anthozoa > Scleractinia > Merulinidae > Platygyra > Platygyra sinensis. The sequence goes on along the minus strand of JAHPZR010051402.1, from coordinate 7,039 downwards.
GTCCTCGCCTTGGCCAAAATACACTCAGTTGGGAACTACTTTCCAAAAAAAATCATGTTCTACTATCAAACTTTTCTTCCTGTACAAATATGTTCTTCATTAGACTATTCATAGCAAATACCTGAAATAAAAATCGGGGGTCACCGTGCTCGTTTAAGAGAAAAGGAGAATTTATTCTGTTATCGAGCTTAGTTTGAGGGAAATCTCTTACGTTTTGCACGTGCACGCGCTCATGTGCGCGCACTGATAACGCAAAAATCGTGCGCAGTAGGGATGCCCAATGCAATACTAAGGAATAGCGCTGTGCACTAATGACGTCACGAATTTCAGACCCCCGTTGAGACTCAGACAAACAAAGTCCAATTCTGTAAGAGAAGTAAAGGAAATGTATGCGAATGGCGAGTAGTGCGCAGTAATGTTTTACTGTTTTAACGGATGAGGATGGTGTACCTGGATCTAAATTCGAACGAGAGCCGGAGGAATACACTGTGGAACAGTTGAGACGATGGCTGAAATGTAGGGGCTTGAAATTGAACGGAAAACGAGATGATCTTCTGAAACGTGTAAGCGATTGCTTGAAGAGCGGAAATCACCACACGCCGGCTCGATCCAAGCATCGACAATGGCAAATGGTTTGCCGCAAAAATTGTCAAGGAAAGTTCAGGGATACAAGGAAATTGTCCGTTAAACTCAGCTCCTGTTATTCCTTCGACCGGCTGGCGCGCTTTTCCGTCGCAGAACATTCCTTCGCTTTACAACTATGGACACGTGCATTATTATGCGTTGGAGTCCAAAAGTTCTAATCATAGCCGGGCCCGGCGTCACAATTTAGAATGCAAGTTAGCAACTCATTCACGGTTAACGTCATATTTTGTCGCTCAAAAGCAAATACTTGGAGACTTAGAAACATATCTTGCAACAGAAATGAGCCAAACAATACACTAACAAATGGCAAATTATAGAGTTGTCAAACTAAACGAAGCAAGACGCAGATAACAGCGGAAATCATGCAGACCTATGACCTCATAAATTTGCCGTAGCACGATCTAATGGCTCTAGTATTTCTCCTTATAACACAATACGAAATGCCCTTCATAAACAAGAGTGAAGCGACAAAAAGGTCGAAAGACCGAAAAATAAACGGCAAATGTACAAATGCCACGAACCGTAGGAGTCGTGTTTGGCCTGTCTATTTTATTTACCATCATTAGCGGATCAGGAAATTCGGCCGTGGGACCTTTTCCTCCGGGCCAGTGAAGCGCACAGATATATGTGTTTCTTGTGATACATTTATCGGTAAAATGTTCTCTTGAACAAGCCACTATCCAACGCTTACACTTCTCAAAGTTCTTGCCGGTTGGTTTCGGGAACAGTATAAACACTTTCTCTCCCGATTCGTTCAACTCTTTGAGGGATTTTGGCCATCTGTCGGGATATCTCGAGTCGGTTTTACACTCACCCCAACAACAGTGTTTGGTACCAACCATTCCTTGTCTTTCTTGAAGCTAACTCTTCAATTTGATGAAGTTTTTCGCTCTTTTCCTTCGATACCGCACTTCACGCTCATATATTTCTTTGTAGCGGGTCGCAATGTTTGTCTGAGTCTGTGCGGGGGGTCTCATGTGGCGAAATCTATTTTTAGTAATAGTGCACAGCGCTATTACCTTAAATAATTGATCAAAATCGATAATCACACCAGCTTTTAGGATCAATTTTTATTGATTTTCGATAATAATCACTTAATTAGCATCGAAAATAATCGATCTTTATCAATATTTATCGAGTATCGAAAGTATTGATTTGTAACGCCCTGAGGATCATTATGGTGGCCCAGCATTGTCATGGGGAAAACACTGCAGAAATAATTAACTCTACAGAAACTATATTAGATGACAATAAAATAACAAAGAAGTGAAAAAAGTTAGGAATAAACGAGATAAAATTAATTTAAAATTAAATAATAAGAAAACAAAAATACAACAAAAGAAAAAATACACAAAAAAAGTCATATATCTTTTAGATAGACGGTGTCTAGATACCCAGCGCTGGGAAGTGTTCTTAAACGAAGTGTCCAAACATTGTTGTAGTTTACGGTAAAAAGTACTCCGGTTAGCCTAAAAACCCCCCCGTTTAGCCTGAAGAGCACTCAGGTTAGCCTGATTTCGATTAGCTTTTAATAACGGTAAGGGTAACATGATATAAACGTAGAAAATTCCAAATACTGGCGGCCAGTTTGCTTGCCATGCGGGCATCCTGGGTTCGATTCCTCCTGGGGACACCTATCATAAAGTTCTTTTTACGTTGTTTTACTTCATAAAAATTTTTAAGTCTCACTGCCGGTCATTTAGTCTATTTAAAAACCTTTGACCAGCTGCTGATCATATAGCCACATACCATAGAATCTTGATGTTTCGGCTGACACTTTCGTCACCGAATGCTCACTCTGGCAGTAGCTATTTGCACTACTTTTCTGAGGCCAATTGTGGAGGCCTGAAGTATGAAAATCGCTTGCTACTGTATTTTTACAACGACATCTCAGCAGATTCAAAGGGAAATATTCTTGGAAAAACGAGAGGAATTTCTGACTGCCGTGTATGTAGTTTTTGAAAAATCGTGCCTGTGAGTCGAGGTTCTTATAATACATCGAAAGCCAAGAAAATTTGTCAACAACAGAAGCAAAACATTACTTAGAATTGCTTCGCATTTCTGAACAAATATTGAATACTCTCACAGGGTTCAAACTTCAATTTTTTGCAGAAATTATTCTCTGAGAATTGACACCAAAGTCAGAGTACGAATTTTTTTTTTAAGTGTTGAAACATCGAGAATTTCCTCAACCTGACAAAGCCAAAATTATAATTAAAATCGCTTGACATTTCTAAACAAAGATCTGCATTTAAAGAGGATTGGATTAGTTTCTTTTTTTTTCGTGGAAATTCTAGTCAGAATAATATCAGACTGCCAGGTATGTAGTATTTTAAAACCACTTCCCGGCTGCCAGGTATCTACTGAGGACAACTAATCTAGTATATATTACTTATGAAAATGACATTTAAAATCAAATCAAATCTGTTTTTAAAATTATTTCCTCTCACTTTTGCATGCAGATCCTGTTCTATGGAAGTTAAGTTAAAATATGATTGACAATGCAGAGGTAGGACTTAATTTAGTAAGCAGTGTTAAAGTAAGAATAATCCATTGTGCATTTTTGCAGCTTGGATAGAGAAAACGTCAACCCAGCTGTATAAAAGAGCAGCTTTTAAAATCAAGAGCTTTATAATGGTTCTTGTGGGCTGCAGGTTGCTTTGATGGATGGAGATGAAGATAGAAAGGAGCATTAATTTTTGCATTATACAGTCATGTATTTATTCAGTTTGAGAATTAACTAGTTGTTGCTAATTACCATTTTATTGACTACTTTATTATTAACACTAAGCATTGAGTATAATGCCATGATGGTGATTAAATTTGGTGATAGAGTATGAATAATTTCTGCTGTGGTGTAGAGTCAGGGAGATGTATGTAAATTTAATTATGAAGATGGTGTTCAGCCTCTATTTTGTGTTGGATATTGTGGTGATCAGTTCATCTACAGTGCCAGCAAATTGTAAAGTTCGCAAGCCCTAGTATATTTCACGGTAACAATCATTTCTGGTACTGTGTCATTACTGTGATTCAGAAATAATGGAACTGAACAAATTTTGTCAAAATTATTTGATAAATGCTTTGTGTTCCTAATTTGATTATAGTACACAAATCATACTTGAAACTAAAATGTTGTTTCATGTCACCCTTCCACCTCATTCAATTGAATCTCAAAGTCCATTGCACTGTATCTGCAATGCAGTCTGGGATGGAGTTTGCATGGAATCCACTGTGAAGAAGTGCAAAAGTTGAGTTTGTATAATCAAGAAACATTTAGGAAGAGGTCATTTACTTAGAGATAATTATTGAGATCATCATGTCGCTTGCACATTTGACCTATGGCACTAAGTACATCTGAACTTATATGTAACCAAATAGTGAGTTGAAATCCTTATCGGCTATTAGAGTGTTCAATAGTTAGACTAGAGCAATATCATAGTTAATAACTATGGCAATATATAATAATAATTTATAATCAAAGAGCTGGATTACATGTCCAAGACTTTTAATCGCTACTCAGAGTTTCATGCTAAGTTGGAAGCGATCATCAGGTGACTGCCAGAAAAGCGGTTACAACCAGCTCTAGATATATGAAAATTGAGAACAATACTTACTGGGTTGTGGCGCATGGCACGTCTAGCAGGATGCTAGCTGCCTACTATTATATGGGCAGATGCCTACTTCAAATCTTATTGAAAGCCCCACAAGTATTGTCTTCTGAAGATCTGCTCATTGAAGTCAAAAAATTGTGATCCCCTCCTATCAAGGAGATGGTTGACCACCCCCACAAAAACAACAACAACAGCTTTATTTATCCCTTATTTAAAATTAAATTAGATTAAATTACAGTGACATACATGATAATTAATTAATTAATTTAAAAATAAGGGTAACTGACAACCTGAAATATCCTGAAATAGTTATAAATGCCAGGTTGCCAGTTAATTATATATATATATATATATATATATATATAATATATATATATATATATTATATATATTATATATATATATATAATCAGTTAAGTAGATCCCTTGAGCCAACAACGTATCACCCCCAGGAGGATCGCAAATGGATTCACAGTCCAAGTTGAGGAGAAATTATGAGTAAGTTAAGAGAAACTCAACACTGGACAACTTCTGAGGAAATTCGAAAAACTGTAATTGCCCTGAGCGGGATTTGAACCCACGTCCCCCTGATCACTAGTCGGGTGTGATGACCACTACACTATCAGGACAACCATGCTGGCAACATGGCTGATTAATCATTTAATGTGTGGCGTTTTTCGTGGTACTCCCTGCGGGCCAGTTTTTCTGTGTGATAACGCTGGATCAACATGTGATTCACAGGCGGACAAGGGTAGTCAATGTAAATAATCAGTTAAGTAGATCCCTTGAGCCAACAACGTATCACCCCCAGGAGGATCGCAAATGGATTGTCCAGTGTTGAGTTTCTCTTAACTTACTCATAATTTCTCCTCAACTTGGACTGTGAATCCATTTGCGATCATCCTGGGGGTGATACGTTGTTGGCTCAAGGGATCTACTTAACTGATTATTTACATTGACTACCCTTGTCCGCCTGTGAATCACATGTTGATCCAGCGTTATCACACAGAAAAACTGGCCCGCAGGGAGTACCACGAAAAACGCCACACATTAAATGATTAATCAGCCATGTTGCCAGCATGGTTGTCCTGATAGTGTAGTGGTCATCACACCCGACTAGTGATCAGGGGGACGTGGGTTCAAATCCCGCTCAGGGCAATTACAGTTTTTCGAATTTCCTCAGAAGTTGTCCAGTGTTGAGTTTCTCTTAACTTACTCATAATTTCTCCTCAACTTGGACTGTGAATCCATTTGCGATCCTCCTGGGGGTGATACGTTGTTGGCTCAAGGGATCTACTTAACTGATTATTTACATTGACTACCCTTGTCCGCCTGTGAATCACATGTTGATCCAGCGTTATCACACAGAAAAACTGGCCCGCAGGGAGTACCACGAAAAATGCCACACATTAAATGATTAATCAGCCATGTTGCCAGCATGGTTGTCCTGATAGTGTAGTGGTCATCACACCCGACTAGTGATCAGGGGGACGTGGGTTCAAATCCCGCTCAGGGCAATTACAGTTTTTCGAATTTCCTCAGAAGTTGTCCAGTGTTGAGTTTCTCTTAACTTATATATATATATATATATATATATATATATATATATATATATATAATATATATATATATATATATATATATATATATACTATATATATATATATAAATCAATTATTTCATCGTTTCGCAGGTCTAAGAACCTCAAAGAAATTTTGGCGCCTTCTAGGTGTAGAAAGGGCTCTTCTCAATCAGTTGAGATTCCCGCGGCGGGATGTTTCACTTGTGACAAAACCAGATGCGATCTTTGTAAGAACTTCTTTGTCAATTCCCGAACTTTTTCTAGCGCACAAACTGGTAAAATGTATTTTGTTCGGCAGGAACTCTCGTGTAATTCATCGAATGTGATTTACTTAATTCATTGCAAGAAATGCAATCTCCAATATGTCGGCTCTACTACTACAGAATTTAAGGTTAGATTTAGAAATCACAAATCATCCATGAAAACGAATAAAAAAACATGCGAAGTTGCCATTCATTTTAATCGAACTCCACATGTGTTATCGGACTTTACATTTCAATGTATTGACCAAATTCAAACAAGCACGTCCGAAAACACTGAACATCTACTAATCACGAAAGAAGCATACTGGAGTGCGCAGTTATTTTCTCTATCACCTTTTGGACTAAATAAAAGACAAGAATTTCATTCTAAAAATCGCATCCACTATTCTTGATTTTAGCGGGCTTCCAGCAATATGTTGCGACTTTCTTAAGGTGTATTCTAACTAGTCTTTGTGCAAGCACTAAATAATTTAGCCCTAATTGTGGTTGTCTCAGCGTTCAGGGGCCCCCTTTGGGGATTCTGTTATTTTTGTGCTAGCCGGGTCTTTCAAAGGCTCTTGGTTGGGATATTATTACTTATTGTTTACTGGCCCTTCTTGGGGATTTTGTTAGGATTTGGGCGTGTGTTGATTCAGAGGCCCTTTATGGGGATCCTGTTGCGCTGTGACAATCACGTATTATTTCTTCATTTTTGTCGCTAGTTAATTTATTTCTTTGTCGTTGTTGTTTTGCATTTTTGCATACCTATTGTATTTTGTCCGTTCGTTACGTAACTTCTTAATTATTCATTGTTGTAAAAACTGTATTTAAGTTGTAAGTTGTTTACGTACTCTTTTGTAACTGACGAAGGTCGAGAGACCGAAACGTTTTATAAAGTTTTATATTTTTAAATTTTTAAACCAAAAGTTGTCCTATTTCGGTCTCTTTTAACTAATTTT
>JAHPZR010051401.1:10000-11315 GCA_019787425.1 Platygyra sinensis | reverse complement strand
AAATCATGTCCTCACTGCAAAGGCGACGAAGTCTAAGAAACTGAGAATAAGGAATGGAATTCTTGAAATGTGATGGATGTTAAAGATGAATACAACAAATAACTATGAGAATCTGTGGGTTTGTAGTGCACACTGGTGCATAAACCGTTGCCTTCGAAACTTTAACATCTAGAAATGCTAAAGAAGTATAGGAAATTTCCCAGGTATATTAAGAGCCAAATGAAAGGAATTAACAGCAGTTATAAATTGATGGAGTTTCTCTCTGGTGGAGGAATTGCGCCGACACAGTCGTCAATGTAGCGACGGTAGAGATCAGGTTTGGGGCCATTACATTGATTGAAAAATTGGTGTTCAATGTAGCCTACGAAAGATTAATGGCGTAGCTGGGGCCATTTTGGTGCCCATGGCCATACCATTGATTTGTTTATAATAACTGTCAGCGAATGAAAAACAGTTTAGTGTTAAAACTAGTTCAGCCAGGCGGAGCAATGTTTCCGAGCTTTTAGTGGTTCCTTAACAGTACGTAAATCAAAAAAAATGTTTGAGGGCTAGAAGACCTTCGCCATTAGGGATGACGGTGTAGAAGAGATGTAATATCCATAGTGAAAATAAGTTTGTCTTCGCCAGGAAACTGAAATCGCGAAAAATTTGGAGTGCGTGTTGACTGTCTTTAACATATGACGGTAAAGATCTGACGATAGGTGCCATAATTTTGTCTAAATAGCTACTACTTGAGCGACATATATATGTAGTAGCCAAAGTCATGAAATTTTGATATTATAGACGATGAATAAAGAAGACAATTCTCCAAGATTAAGGTGTGTGCGTTGTCCCAAAGTTGAGACATTCGTCGAAATGTTCCGCGCAAAATCATAGAGCATAGTATGGAGCTGCCTTGTTGGGGGACCTCCTTGATCCTCCAACATGGCACGGATTTCGACGGATTTCCACGGACTCTTGAGCAAATGAGAGACTGCTCGCGGTCCAGAAGAAATCATGATTCCCTGAAACAAGTAAAAAAAACAACAAAAGTTGTGAAATTGTGAAATTCCGCATGTTGAAATATAAGGCTATAAAAACTGGCCTGAAATTAGGGTGCCTCAAAACAGTTTCCAGCACTTATATTTTGATAGGTTGTTATAGCGGAGCTCTCCGGCGGCCCGAGGGGCCGCCAAGCGGAGCCCCATACCCATAAAGGGAAATAAAGGAAACCCATGAATTGATTTTCTAATGTTATCGTGGCCAGCGGTAGTTCTCGTGGGCGCGTACGCACGACGACGACGGACGACGGCGGTGGTGGGAGTCGCGTAACATG
>JAHPZR010051401.1:0-5000 GCA_019787425.1 Platygyra sinensis | reverse complement strand
ACACAATAGGTCTTTCCTAGTTATCTTGCCAAATTTCAATCTATTACAAACATTACAACGTGTGTTTTTTGGACCTTTATTTCTGAGAATTTAGCGCCGCCATTAATTTTCCTTGTTCCAATTCTTGGTTGAAAATTGGAGAAAATGACGTCATTTTCTCAAAAATACCGCACAGAATGAAATTATAATAAGAATAAGTGTGGAAAATTGCACGAATACAGGGGCCAAAGTTTTTGTTCTTTTCGTGCGAATTGCCGTACTAATTGTTATTATAATTTCAATCCGTGGGTATTTTTGAGAAAATGACGTCATTTTCTCCAATTTTCAACCAAGAATTGGAACAAGGAAAATTAATGGCGGTGCTAAATTCTCGGAAATAAAGGTTCAAAAAACTCGCGTTGTAATGTCAGTAATAGAGTGAAATTTTGCAAGATAACTAGGAAAGACCTATTGTGTACGAAAATGTAAAAAACTGGATATCGAGAATTTGATCATAGTGGCACTTTAAAATCTTGGTTAATCTGTGTCCACATTAGAAATCTTTAGATTTTATCTTCAAATTTTGCAGTCATATTCTAGAACTTTCTACCTCCTGACACTACACAAACCTTTTGCAAATCCTCATGGAAACTTCCAATCTTTGATCTACTTGTCATGGAGAAAGCAGCGGATGACTTTCTTTCCCACAGACTTGGGACCAAGAATTACAGGCATATTGTAATTATTTGGAGCTGGATTGTTGTCTTTCTTGCCGTAGGGTGTGCGCAGTCCAAAGGAAAAATGTGGAGGATAGGGATGCTTTTGGACTGGACTCTTCTCAGCTTGATAATCCCCTTTGAGAAAGTAAAATAAATCACAACAAAGTTTATTATGAAGCTCAAAAAACTGCGAACACCAGAAATACTTATGGAATGTTATTATGTAGCAAGGAAAAAAGCCAATTAGGTGCGAGAATCTAAACTGCAAACAACAGTGATCATAAGGGGTTTCCGAGTTGGTGTTTTCCCTCCGTTTCAAAATAGGCCATTGGAGAAACGTGAGAGGACTGGGAAAGAGTATGGTTGTTTTCCGTTTGTTTGAAATGAAAGATCAACTAAATTTGAGAGTCTTAACCACAAATAGAAGTAATTTGGAGGAGGAAAACGGCAAAATGGTAGCTCTTGAAATATCACCTAAAATAGAGAGATTGTATGGATTGGGTAGACAGGCAACAAAATTATTATAAGGGTTTGTATGGAATTTTGCAACTTTTGCAAGGCTCCCATTTGGACAATTTTTGCGCTGAAAACTCTTAAACTTGGTTGGGTAGCTTTTCATTCATTAACCTTTCGGTTGAAATGTTTGGACTTTCAATCTAATCAATACAAGAAACTCGTCACAGTGCTCTCACGTTTTTGCAATGAGCTATGAGCTTAAAGATGATTTCCAGTCCGTTCTGAGCACTCTTGAGAGTTTGTTTACGAATTCTGTTTTGTTTCATGTAAGACGTCACAAAATGTAGCATTTCGCATCTACTTACATGAAGTAAATTCAAAGTTTCATGTCAACCGCCATTTTCCGATGCGAAGCTTTATGCTTCATTCTTTCAGATATCACTTGATGAAAAAAACTTCAAAGCTGTAAAACTCAAGGAAACTATTGGAGAAAGAATTTAAATGCGCCTCGAAGAGAAGGTAAGCAGTTCGTAACGAATAACATCGGTTTGCCTCTAATGTTTGTGAGCCTCACAAACATTAGACCGCTGAGACTGCGCAGTACGGACTGGAAATCAGCTTTAAGAAATGAGTTTGTTTTACAAGACAATGAATATGCAAGAAAGTCTCATTTCAAAATGAAAGGTTACAAGTGCACCAAGACTCGTTTTGAAAAAAAAGTAAAAGCTGACCAGTTGAATATTTACACAACACAGCTGAGGAGTTGAACTTGGGACTACTGAGAACAAATCCAGACAGTGTTAGGGTGTAAGGATTTGAAGCAGGGACCTCCAGGTTTCAAATCTAGCATCCTAAAACAATTGGCTATGACACATTCCAGAAAATGTGTATTTGTCAGTTTTCCCCGTAATTCAAACAAGAATATTTCATTGAATATTAAGTGCCGAATATTTGTATCTGGGAAACCTTGGCTGTGCTACTCTATTGCAAAAGGATACAAATTCCATACTCATGATGAGTCTGGAAATTGTATGCATAATTAATTATTCAAACAATATGCGCAAAAATTGCAGACCATTTGCTTTTCAAAGGCTAGAAAGTATTACTAAACATAAGGAAAAACCTCATTTATATTTGTAAATGAAATATTTTCTGATCATATTGTGCAAAAACGTTGACATATAGAAGGAATTGGTCCAAAACTTTGGGTCACATAAGAGAACTGCAAACTGATCAGCTTCTGGTAATAAATGTTCTACTGTAAATTGTTTCGCACTGTCCGAGTTCGCGTTCGCATCCAACTTCTCGATTTCTCATCGACTCTAGCAATAGAATTTATTCTCGTATTTGATTTGAGTTTAAGATTAGTAATAGTAACGTTGAAGTCTATCTACTGAAAAGCTCATGTCAAAAGTCAGACCGCATTGTTACAAATTATATATTCTAACTACATGTATTTAGTGCCGCAAACCGGCTTTCTTTTCTTCTTTATTCTCCAGATCGCTGACATTTAAGAGTTACTGTTTGATTAATGACAAAAACATTTGTTAGGTTCCGCAGGCGTTCGTTTCAGCTTATTTCCTTGAGGACTTTGCGTCGCAAGTTTCCCCGAAGAACATTCACGTGGCGTTTCTAAGGACGCGCCAGTGCACGAATTCATGATCAGAAAGTGAATATAAACTTCGCTATTGTCCGAACTTTAATCACACCGCATGAGCCATGGCGCTTAATATAAACTACACTCTCTTTTAAAAAGATTAGATTTCTACTTACATGGAGCTGGCGTTTGAAATTTTCCTTGTAAATTCGTGCGAGATTTGAGAGTATATTTCGGAGTGCCTTCGGGTCCGAAACGTGTCACATCTGAAATTCTATACTTTGGTCCTGGTCCCAGCGATTGCTGATTTTTCCATGTTCGAGAGCCAAAACTGTAGGCTGCTTTCTTGTGTTTTGTGAAGTCGTGACCAATGTAGCCTGTTGATCCTGGTAACTGGTAAGCCGCCGGTCCTGGTCCACGGAACATTGCTCCTATCATGGGACGTTTTCTTTCAACCTCCGCCATGGCGACCGAAGTTTGTTGAACTATTTCACACAAAAGCGCGTTCCGAACTTCGTCTTTGCCTCTCCAAGACTTCGTTTAATACTACTTTGTTTAGAAATGAGTCTGATTTTCAGTAAACTTTGCTGGATAAAGCGTCTACCAGCGCGAACACTGCGGCGAATCTTAACCGTAAACACAAGGCCTTCTTGATCTCCAAGGAATGAAACGATGGAATATGACACTTGTCTGTCTGTTGCTGTCACGCACAGACGAATCAATACTCTAATGCAATTAATTATTCATACATTATAATCTGGACCAATGAGTTGCATGCGGATTAATTTTGGCGCCCACAATCAAGAATCCACCTGGACAACCACTTTGTTATAAATGACAGAAAATCATAAAACGACAATACATTGTTAACAACTATATATAGCACACTTTGTGATCGACTATCCTACTCTTTGGCCTCCTCCAAGGAAAGTTTAAATTTCTATAATTGAAAATAATACTATCACAGTGGCCCTACTTTATAAAATTTTACAAAAAAATAATTCTTGAGGGAATATAAAATACTGCCGAGTTAAATTTTCCAAATTGTGGAGATTTCAATGCCCTCTTGACCCTCAATTTGTTTACCTCTTAGTCAAATAGAAATCAATATATAGGTAGATATTCAAATAACAATATTCAAAGTGTCAGTTTGTTTGAAGAATGTTTTATATTTATAGAAATAAAACCACCAAAGTGCACACGTCTCAAAAGATGAACACTGGAGAAAAAGGAAATAATAAATTCTAGCACGAGACACCTGACCTGAAGGACCTTATCTCTAAACTAAAGATTCTGCAAAAAATGACTTCTGTGTACAATATTGTGATCTTATCTCCTCCAATGCATTAACAATCCATCAAGTTTACACAAAGTAAATAATAACTATTACAGATTGGATATATAATTTTAATTACATAGAATTTTATGATTTCATTCTTGAATTTCTCCTTGGCATTAGTTTCACACAAGATGTCATTACTTCAAACTGAAGCAAAAACTGAAGCAATATCAGAAAACTGCCACCTGTTCTTCTCTCACAATATATTTCAATATAATATAGCGACTTGAAAAAGAAAAAAAAAGAACAATTTAATGACAGAGTGAAAGCATACATAAAACATTTTTGTGATCTTAAAGCAAATAAAAAAGCCAAGGCCAAAAGCTGAGAACACTTGTAGTAGTACTTGTAATTCATTTTAGGGTCCATACGTACTGAGCCGACAAAATTTGTTTGGTTTTACTAAAAATCTTGACAACAACTGCCCCCATCAAATTTTCAATTAGATATTTTGTGGCACCACCAAAGCCGGTATAATATTTGTTGACCAAAAAGTGTCAATCAAAGTGTTAACATAAAACTTTTATGACGTTAGAGGTGGACAAAAGAGTTTTCTGCAAGAGAAATTTAACACTATAACCTCCAAACCTCCTCTGTACCTTTCTCGGAGATCCTCCAACCACTTTCCCCCACATTGAATAGAAACCTCATTCAAAACAAACTTAATTTTATTTACGTTGTCAATAGAAATGCTTACAATTTACCAATAGTCTGAAAAGAAATCAGCTGTTCATAGATGCTTGGGATGTCTTTTTGTGACACTTACTTTTTGTAAAATAACAGAAAATGAAACTTAGATCTAAGAGTGCTCTTGTTTCAATTTTTGATGCCCATGTTTTGTGCTGGAAACAAAAAGCCTTAACCTGGTTAAGGCATCATTCACAAGCAGAAAAGGACATTTATTAGTAAT